>LNAC01000205.1:260702-284286 GCA_002007465.1 Ailurus styani
GGTGGTGGTGGTTGCGGCAAGGGGAGGGTGGGGGTAGACTGAGGCCCTGTCAGCCTTGCCAAGCAGTTGAGACCGGCTCCCAAGGTTCTTGGGCCTAGCCAGGCCAGATAGCCCTGGGGGTCCCCGTCTGTGCCCTGGGGCTCAGAGAAGATGGCAACTTGCTGGAGGTCATCGGAGCCGTGAATGCAGAGCTGGACTCGAGCCCAGGTCTTGCTGCCTCCCTTGCCCGAAGCATTCAGCCTTGCACTTCCAAGACCATGTTCCGACAGAAACCCACAGACATTCATCTCCCGGGAACTCTCTGAGCGATGCCAGTGTTGACTCTTTTTCTCCAGTTTTCTGGGACCGACTCCAACAGAGAGTCCTATCTCTCAGCACCAGGTCCTGGCCAACACGCAGAACTGTCACCCGGCCTTGACTGTGGGTCTGCATCCCCACACTAACCAAATGAGTGTCCTTCCTGGTCTGGCCAGGCCCACAGTCTGGGGGAGCCCAAAGAAGCCCATCACCCATGAGTGACGGGGGCCATGTCAACCAGGTCCCACATGGTCTGACCCACAAACAGGACATGGGAGGGGGGCAGAGGCTGCTCAGACTTCCTTGCTCTTCTCTGCACCCCCTGGACAGAGTGAGTGACTTGGCAGGGTTTCAGATAACACCCCGCTCCCCAAGGTGTACATGCTCGGGAGAGCTTGAAGCAGGCAGTCCTGTGCTCCTCTGGGCGCCCCTTAGCAGGCGGGCCCTCATAAGCCCACTAGGCCGTGCTATTTAATGTGGGTAGGAAACGCTAGCGCTTTGGCTCTTGGCTAGCCAAGATCTCCTATTTCTCTGCCACCCCTCCCTAATGGGTCTGTCCTTGTTTCATAAACTGGAACTTTCTGGATCACCTTGGTCCTTCCTTGGTCTTATGAAGTTGTCTCTGATGCTCCTACAGAGAATGAGGGTGAGGGATAGGGGCAGACCTTCTGGTACCCTGCCCACCTGTTTCTCTATCCTCTTTTCCTCTCTTATCATGCTTAACTCTCTCCATTAGGTAGCATTTGGAAACAGAAATTTACTACCAAAATAAGTTTGAAAACAACTGTTCAAGTCCAACTCTCTCATTTTCTAGATGAAGACCCTGAAGCTCAGGAAGGGGGAATACAATTTTTGAAAACACATGTATATACAAGTTACAGCAACAGGTCTGCTTGCCTGTTTGTGTCTGTGTCATCATTCATCCAACTATCCATCCATCCATCCATCCATCCATCCATCCAGCTATCCAACCATCTCTCCATGCATCCACACATCCATCCACCCATCCATCTATCCATCTGTCCATCCATCCATCCATCCATCCATCCATCCATCCATCCATCTATCCATCCATCCATCTCTCCATCCATCTCTCCATCCATCTCTCCATCCCTCCATCCATCCATCCCTCCATCCATCCATCCATCCAGTCAATAGGTACCAGAGGCTCAGGAGGCTCTGGCCTTTTTGCCCTGCAGCCCGTGTAATTCCTTCTAATATTCTTAGTCTTCCTAGCACCACGGAACACAAAGAACTTGGCTTCTGCATAGATTTGGGCTCATGGTCTTTTTCTGACCCCTTCCGGTGATGAGCTTAATTTCAGTTTCCTCATATGTAAGATGCAACCAGCATTTTCTACTTACAAATCCTGCAGGGATTTAATGAAGCAGTATGTACCACCCCTGATGGAGTGCTTAGACCAGAGTAGGGCATCAATACCTGCTTGATGTCTGAGAGCTCTCTGAGTGCTCTGTGCTTGGGGGTGAGCAGGGACACCCGGGCTCTCAGAAATGCTCAGGGCCACCACCAAAGGAAGTCTCTCTGTTGCCCTTACAGAAAGCCTGGTCCTTTCTCAGCCATGACCTTATTTTGGTCTGGCCAGAGTTGATGTCTTCCTTTTCCCCTCATTGTCTTGGAGACCTCAAGTGAACTTGGTCAGGACAGTTTCCGCAGGATGATACATTCTCCCAGCAGGCATGTTGTGAGCATCTCCCCCACCCCCATGGCTCTTGTCCACTGTCCTGCCTGCAACTCCCTCCCTGGCCACCCCATCAATTGTCACCTCCTGAAAGAGGCCATTCCTGACCCCTCTCTCTCCCCTTGTTCTTATTTTTCATCCCACTGTTGGAAATTATATGTCTATCATTCCCCTTATAGTCTGTCTCAACCCAGCAGGACATAAGCTCCGTTATTTTGTTCATTGCTGCTTGCCCAGGCCTGTCACATCATTGGTACTTCCAAAGATTTGTTGATGAATGAACTAGTGACAAATTGGGAAATCCTAAATTCCCCCACCCTGAAATTCACCGTACTCACTGAAATCACCCACCCTTATACCACAAGTGTTTATGGGATGATAGGAGGTGAAGTCCTGGAAAGAGCATTAGAACATATCCCAAAGGGGAACCCCAAAAAGATGCCCCAAAGGGGCAGGTGTAAAGTTAAAACTCACCTGGCTGTGTGTGAGGGGCTGCATATGGATCCCACCTGCCCCCCAAGAGGGTGCAGGGGAGTAACTGTACACAGGAAGCTTGAGAGGCCAGGCTTGGAAGTCACACAGACCTGGGTTCAAATCCCGACTCTATCACCAGAAGTCAGCTGGTCATTCTCTGAACCTCAGCTTCGTTTGTGTAATAGGGCTGATGATTCCTGCTTCATAAAGTTGTTGATAACAAAGATACCCTTTATTGGTATTTGGATGCCAGTGGGAAGTTGTAGGGCCTTAAACAAGTGACAGAACTTCTTGGTGTCTCGGTTTCCTCATTTGTAAGATTTGTGAAGCTTTTGTCAGTTACTGCATGTAAACCAGTTGGGTCTATGCCTGGCCCTAATAATGCTCGATAATTTTATTTTTATGCTTACTCTTTAAAAATCACGTTATATTTCATGGACAGAAAAATAAATGTATAGATCACTTAAATGTATATTTCATTTCTCTTGGGTACCTAGGAAAACAATTGCTGCTTCATAAAGTTAGTGTCTGTGTAATTTTAATTATTGTAACAAATTTTTATACAAGCTAATTACAATTCCCCCGCTATTTCTTGACTACTTTTTGGCCCAGCACAGGCTCTGCCTCCGTAACTGTTCCACGTGCCCTTGAGATAAAATGTATATTCTGCCATCACTAAGAGAAGAGTGTTAATTTCCCAGCAATAATTACGGTTTTCCCTATTTCTCCCTCTGGCTCTGTCCATTTCTGAAGCTCGGTCTCTAGGTGATACTCATTTAGGGTTATTCTGTCTTTTTGATAGTTGGCCATTTCATCATTAAGAAATGTCCCTGCTAATATTTCCCGTTTGCCATAGACATGCCTATGTTCTACTTTGTCAGATCTGAATCCGGTCGGCTTTCTTCTGCTTCGTGTCTGTGTTGTGTATCATTCCTCCGCTTCTTACTTACACCTTATTTGTCTTTAGATTTCAAATAGGTTTCTTACGGACAGAATTCAGTGGGTCTTGCTTTTTCCATGCATTCTGACAACTTCTGCTTCTAATGAAGCATTGAGCCCATTTAATGTAATTACAATCCTCGGTCAGTTGAATTTCATTCTCTCATCCTACTCTTTGTCTTCTCTTTGTAATCATGTTGTTTCAGGGGTTCCATTTTATCTCTTCTATTGGCCTTCAAGCTATAGGTTTTTTTCTTATTCCTTTTGAGGGGCATCTCCAGGGATTGAAACATGCATCCTTAATTATCATGGGCTACCTTGCGTTGATATTATGCACTTTCAGGTAAATTTGTAAGGTTTTAAAGAATTACACTTCCATTTTACCCTCTTTCAATGCCTTGTGCCCTTGTCAAACATTTCATTTCCATATATCATTACCCTACAGCACGTAGTTGTTGTTTTTGCTTGTCACAGTCTGCTTTAACAGCTCTACTGAGGTTCGCTCACACAGCATAAAATCCGGCCAGCTTAAGTGTCTGTTTAAACAGCTTTCGGGAAATCTGCAGAGTTGTTCAGCCATCGCCATGAGAGAATTTTAGAAAATTTCCATCACTCCGAAAAGATCCCACGTGTCCATTTCAGTCACCAGCGCCCTGCCTCCCAGCCTAGGCAACCACTCATGAACTTTATGCGTCTCTAACTTTGTCTTTTCTGGGCATTTTACATAAATGGAATCACTCAGCGTGTGGTATGCCACATCTGACTTCTTTCACTTAGTATCATGTTTCTGAGGTTCATCCACGTGGTAGCTTGTGTCCAAAGTTTGTTCCTTTTTATTGCCAAGTAACAGTCCCATGTATGGGGATAGCACGATTTTTGTGTCCCCGTCCAGCCATTGACGGGCACCGGGATTGTTTTGGTGCATTTTGAACAATGCTGCTATGAACATTCCTGTAAAAATCTTCATGTGGACAACTGTTTGCCTTCTCTCTGGTACTATGTTAGGCAGGTTGTCGTAACTGGGATGGGGTGGAGTAATAGTTTCCAGTGGGTAGAGGCCCGTGTAGCTGCTAAATGCCCTACAATTCAGTGGGCAGCTCCCTACAACCGAGAACCCTCGTGGCCAGATGAAAATCACGTCTGGCGTAGTGCTGGAGAGAGGGTCAGGAGAGCTCCTGAGCTCCTTATCTGTAGATTCCAGTCTCGGAGCTCTGATTTCCATCTGTCCTTTAAGATTTTCCCATTAAGTGGAGAGAGGAGACACTGTCACCCCTATTGGCCAAATGGGTGACTTACAGACTCAGGAAAGCCCCATGAGATCCCACACTGGATGATCCTGTGGTGTCCCTGCACCTGGGGACAGATGGATGAGGCTCAAGGAAGCCTGTCCTCATTCATGGTTGGAGCTCCCTCTCTGGCCTGGTTCACTCTAAGAAGCCTCTTCTCTTCCTTGGACCTAATCTAGGTGAGTCCTGGGAAGGAAGAAATCCTGCTAGGCTCCTGGGATGGAGATAAGGGGCAGACGGATGTCCTGGGAGAGGAAAGGGCAATTGGGGAGAGTGTCGAAGAAGCAGTTAAACACTTCTCAGATCTTCTCCCAAGTTCCATGCTAGGGGTGACTGTCCCTCCCCACTCAACACAGGACTCCATGTTTATTCCCTGGTGACCATGAGGCAGGAGTATCTGCCCTGGAGAGCTCCAAGCAGAGGGGAGGTTGGGACACCATCCTGAAAATAGGGGGCTAAATGAATTTATCATCAGGAACATTAGCACTCAGACCTATATTCTCCAGACAGGAGAATGCAAGAGTCTTCTCTGGGGAGTTGACAGATCAAGTGGAAAGTTCTCTGGGTACTGATATCCAATATCTACCCTCCACCCCACCCCCTGCCATCCCAGATGCTCAACACTCCCAACCACTGTGGTGTCCGCTCTTTATCAAGAAAAAAGAACATAAAGCCATTAAAAGGGAACACAGAGAACAAGAAGAAGTCTTGGGAGAAAAAATACGATAGTAGAAATATGAAACTCAGTGGAAGATTTGGGAGAGATCACTGAGGAAATTGCTCAAGGATATAGAGAAAAATAAATCACTGAGAACAGGGGATGAAGAATAAGAAGATTAGAGACCTGGAGAGCTAATACTCAAATTATAAGCACTCTAGAAAAAGAAAGAAAATGGTGGTGGAGGAGGGGGCAATATTAATAAAATAGTTGAGGGAAATTTCCTGAATGTTGAAAGACATGAATCTCAAGACCAAAAGGTCCCACAAGTGCTTAGCACAGTGCCCGAAGCCAGATTTCCATCAGGAAGAGTCAGGGGGCATTTCAAGACATGGCAGCATGGACAGAGGTAGCCAATGAACTTCCAGAGAGGTCAAAATGGAACCAGAGTGGCTTTCAACTTCTCAATGCAGCTCTGGAAGCCAGAAGACAAAGGAACAAGCCTGCACAATTCTGAAAGAAAAGTACCTCTAACCTAGAGTTCTATATTAAATAAAGCTATCCTTCGACATGTGAGGTCTCGAGAAATTTACCTCCCACCTCCTCCTTCTCTGGAAAGTACCAGAAGCTGTACCCACGGGAACAAGGAGTGATTGAGGAGCAGGAAGATGTGGAATCTGGGAAGCAGGAAATCTGGCTCAGGAGACAGGTGAAGGGATCCTCAGACTGGCAGGAGTGGGAAAGCCCAGAATCCCCACCACAGAGGGCACTGAATTCAGTTTGGAAATGCCAGAAGGTTCTGGAGAGACTGCTTTCAAGATGATGGAATTGATAGAAAGTCAGGTGTGAATGACCATACATGGAAAGCTTTGGACAATTGGTAAAGTGTTTGAGGTTTAAAGATTATCTATCTATCNATGACCATACATGGAAAGCTTTGGACAATTGGTAAAGTGTTTGAGGTTTAAAGATTATCTATCTATCTATTTATTTATTTATTTATTTCACACACACACACACACACACACACACACACACACACACACACACACACACCCCACAAGCAGGGGGAGCAGCAGGCAGAGGGAGAGGGGGAAGCAGGCTTCCCATTGAGCAGGGAGCCCGATGTAGGACTCAATCCCAGGACCCTGGGATCATGACCTGAGCTGAAGGCAGATGCTTAATTGACTGAGCCACTCAGGTGTCCCACAGTGTTTGAGGTTTAAAAAAAAAATTAGCAGGGTGCCTGAGTAGCTTAGTCAGTTAAACATCTAACTCTTGACTTCAAATCGGGTCATGATCTTAGGATCATGAGATCGAGCCCCACGTAGGCCTCGGTGCTGTGTGTGGAGCCTGCTTAAGATTCTCTCTCTCCCTCTCCTTCTGCCTCTACTCCCCTTAAAATATATATATATATATATTAGTGATCAGAGCACAGAAAACTAAGCAAATGAAGAAATCACAACAGTTGTAGCACTGAATACCAATCTCACCAAAATGATGTCCTGACTATTTGAAGAGGATGGGAGGTGTGGAAGGGTATGGGGCCTGGGGAGGGGAACAGAGATTTAAAACTGTGTCCCCTATAGCAGGGAAGTGAGGGATAATACCCAACACAGAACACGTGGCCGCCGAGCAACCACGGGGAGCTGTGGGCACAGTGGTCCCTCGAAGGAGTTGAAAGGGGCCGCTTCTGGAGAAGGTGGCAACACAGTTTGTCTTAACTCACTTCCTAAACCAGCGACTCCCTCAACTGGGAGCTGGGCTGACTGACACAAATTGGAACTGAAAACCAATATAGTTGGAAGACACGTACACACTGGTGACATCTGAGCAAAGTCTGCCTCCAGGTTACTAATATTGTGCCAACAGCCGTTCCCCGATTTCGATCGTGTCCCTTGGTTACTTTATGTATTATCATCAGCGGAAGCCGAGTGAAGGGGGTGGGAACCCAGCACTATTTTCATGCATCTTAAACAATTTCTGGTGAAAAAGTGCCAGAAACAACAACAGCAACAAACAACCCTTACGACAGGCAAAGATGCTGTCCTCGAAGCCACCCCGGCAGAGGAAGGACCCTCGGGGCCACCGCTACCTGGGTCCGGGTGGAGGACCGGGGATCCCAGGCCCACAGCCCGTCTGTCTCTGAGAGGAAGCAGGGCACTTGGAAGAGGGGCCTCTGGGAGAGGCCCGCCTGGCCACTTGGAGAGGAGGCGGCAGGCAAGGACTGATGTGTTCTCTCTCCTCCAGCAGTTTTCGGGGGAGCTGTGGAAGAGAAAACAAAAATTAAACCATAAACATGCCGCTGACATGGTCTTTTTAAAAGGAAATGAATGCCTGCCAGTCCCTGTTGGGGACAATGAGCCATAATCATGCCGCCGGGCAGCAGTGTCTGGCAAGGGCGCTCCTACCCCGTTCCGTTGGCATTCTCCCGGGAAGCTGGGGCTCTGTAGCTGGGGTGGTGGGAAAGCCGGGGAGGGAGCACCTCCAGGCAGAAGCTGAGTGGTGCCTGCTGTTTCATCTTCTTGGTCAGTCCTCCCGATGCAGAGGCAGAAATATGGGAAGGAGGCAGAAAGAATTGGATTTGGAGTCAGACCCATCTGGGTTTCAGTATTAGGGCAGCCTGACCCCAAATCTAATTCAGACTGTGGCCTGGCCAAGAGCCTCCTCCTTCCTGAGACTCATTTTCTTCCAGAAGATGGCGGTTTGTGTGAAGATAGGAAATCAGTGTACTGTCAGCCCCCGGCACCTTGCCCTTGACATGTGAAGAGCAGGGGCCCAGAGCAGTGAAGCAGCTTGCCCAAGGTCACACAGCAGGGAAGGGGCCAGGCCAGGCTGGGAACACTGTCAGTGTAGGTTTGAAGTGGTACTCTGCCAAAAAACAAGCCCTTCCACGGGGATGCAGAGAAAGGGGAACCCTCTTACACTGCTGGTGGGAATGCAAGCTGGTGCAGCCACTCTGGGAAACAGTATGGAGCTTCCTCAAAAGTTAAAAATAGACCCTAGGACACAGAGATTGCACTACGGGGTATTTACCCCAAAGATACAGATGTAGTGATCTGAAGGGGCACCTCCACCCCAATGTTTATAGCAGCAATGTCCCCAATAGCCAAACTATGGAAAGAAACTCGATGTCCATCAACAGATGAGTGGATAAAGAAGATGTGGTATATGTATATATACAACGGAATATTACAGAGCCATCAGAAATGAAATCTTGCCACTTGCAATGATGTAGATGGAACTAGAGGGTATTATGCTAAGCAAAATAAGTCAATCAGAGAAAGAATCTCACTTGTATGTGGAAGCTAAGAAACAAAGCAGAGGAACATGGGGAAGGGAGGGAAAAATAAAACAAGACAAAATCAAAGAGGGAGAAAAACGATCAGAGACTCTTAATCATAGGAAATAAACAGGGTTGCTGGAGGGGAGGGGGTAAGGGGCAGGGGTAACAGGGTGATGGGCATTAAGGGGGGCATATGATGTAATGAGCACTGGGTGTTATATAAGACTGATGAATCGCTGACCTCTACCTCTGAAATGAATAATAAACTACGTGTTAATTTATTGAATTAAATTAAATTAAATTAAAAAAAAAAACGAGTCCTTCCAGCTTTTGCGGCAGTATCGAGGTGGGAGCTGTGGGTGCAGGGATGGGTGACATCGCTGTCCCAGCAGGAGAGACAGCCATTGGCAGGAACGCAAGAGAGGTCAGATGTGAGAAAGTCACGTGACAAACACGTGAAGCACTTTGTGAAGTGCGCTCACCGTCTAGTAGGGGGACCGGAGCGAATCCCTGAGTACTAGGGGGTTGAGGGGTAGGGGAGGGGTGGATGGGGAACCCTGGGGTCCGGATTCCAGTGTCCGGACTCACTCTTGCAATCACTGGGAGGGACAAGGGCAGGCGTGGGGATGAGCCCAGGGCTCGTCTTTGGGTGAGCGAGCTGGAGGTTACTGCTGTTGACTGAACGTTCATGTCCCTCTAAAATGTGTATGTTGACAGCAGGTGTTGGCGTTAGGAGGCGGGCCTTTGGAAGGTGATGAGGTCATGAGAGCAGAGAGGCCATCAATTCGTGCCCTTATAAAGAGGCCCCAGAAAGACCCCCCGGCCCGTCCACCAGGTGAGGGCACGGCGAGAGGTGGGCAGTCGGCCACCCGAAAGGCAGCCCCCACCAGAACCTGACCACGCCGGTGCCTGGCCTCAGACTCCTAGCCTCCAGCACCGTGGGGAAGAAATGCGTTTGCTCCTAAGCCACCCCACGTGTGATAGTGTGTTATAGCAGCCCAACAGACCGAGACAGCTCTAGAGGTCGTGAAACTCAGTCCTCCTTCTTCCCAGACCCCCGAGGGGGTTACAGGGGACAGGGGGACAGTTCCTGAGATGCCAATGGATATCTGGCCCACGGGGTGCCTCTTTCCACTCTCTGATTTCTGGCCTAGCGAGGGGCACTGGACTAGGAGTGTGGCTCATCTGGGTGCTCCAGTTGCTCACTCACTGTGTGACCCGAAGGGAGACCCTGCCCCTCTCTGAGCCCCAGGGTCTGCCTCTGAATCATTTGGAGGCTGGACTTAGTGAAGTCTAAGGGGTAGCTTGAGTTTTAATGTTTGGGCATCTTCCTGTCCTTGAGCCTTTGCAGAAACATCCACTTACTGAGCAATCATGAGATGCTGGCTACGGGTCTGCGCTGAGATATAATGAAGAACAGCGCAGATACGGCTCCTAACCTCAGGTTGCTTACAGAGGGACACAGAGATGAAGCTGATAATGACCGAAGGACCATTCAGATGTGTCTGTGTAGGAGGAAGGACGGGACACTTCCCCGTTGGTGGAGCTGATGAGACTGGGTCACTGGGGGCTACAGATGGAGATCAAGTCAGCCCAAGGAGGAAGGCCTAGGAGATGGGTCAGTATGCACCCACACGGGTCTGCACACAGGGCGGTGCTTGCTCCCAGGCCCCCAAAACCAGAAGCAGGGGCTGGAGGAGGTGACCCCTTCGGCTCTCCTGCCCAGTGAGGTTCCAAGGAAGGGGAACAGTGACGTCTCATCACTGCTTTAGTGTCTCAGTCTCTCTGAGCCCTGTTTACCAAGTTTGGTAAAGCAAGGCTGATGGAATGCACTACACAGGCTGGTTGGAAAAATTAAGTGAGATAACACACCGTAATCACCTGGCACACCGTGTTCATTAAGTAGCAGCAAAGCGGCAGGGTCTTTGCCACTGCCACTGGATGAAGTCCAGCCTCCCTGCTATGGCCTGCGTCGTCAGCCTGGCTGCTGTACTGCTTCTCCAATATACCAGCATGGCCCAACCTCAGGGCCTTTGCACTTGTTGTTCTTCTTTCCTACAACACTACTCCACCCTTGTCTATATCTGGGAAACTCCTACTCATTTTTCAAGCTTCAGCTAAAACAACACTTCATCTTAGAAATATCCCCTGGGCTGGGTCAGTCCCTATTAGCCATTCTTGTAACATCCTGTTCGTCTCCTTCAAATCACATGTTTATTCTTTTGTTATGTAGTTAATGTGTGTCTGCCTCATAAGACCAGACATTATAAAAGAACAGGGGCCCTCTTCTTTGTTCATAAAACATGCAGCATGCCTGGTACATCGCGATCAATGGCACTTAACAAACAGTTTGTAGTTGAAGAATTTTATGAATGAATGAATGAATGAATGAATGAATATCTATTTTTCATCTGCATCATGTTTTCCTGGGACAAGAGCTTTGGGTCGCCCCCAGGAACATTTTGGTTTTTACCCAAGCAACCTCTGCGGAGACGTTGTCAATCCTGGTCTCTAGTCTGATCCGTGCGGGAATGTTCCTGTAAATTCAGGGACGTCACTCAACCCGTGTGCCTCACAGGAAGCCCAGCTGTAAAATAAGGAAGGGAGACCCCTCCTCTTTTCCAAGGAGGCTGAGGAGAAGAGCGACAACTCACGTCAGCCCAGCGCTGAGGCCTCTGGAGTGGGTGGCAGGCTGCGGACTCCAGCATGGGGTCCCACGCCGGGACCGAGAGGCCTCATGCCTGAAAATCAGAAGCCAAGAGATGCCTGCTGTTGGTCCCCATGGGCGTCCTTGGTAGAAGGTAAGGATTTGGAGTAGGGGGCCCTGCAGGATTGTGGGCTCTGATGACCCAGCAGGGTGAGACTCGAGCGAGGTCCTGAGAGAAGGTGAGTGCATTTTGCATGTGGAATAACCCTTACTGGCAAAGCGGATACTGCAGCAGATTAAATTTGAAATTTTGCAGCACATCCCATCAAGAGGCAGAGCACCTCTGGAATTCAGCGCCTCTGGGATCAGGCAAATGTGGTAGGAGTGATGTCTGACTTCCCAAGAGGCTGTGCAGCCTCCACCCTTCGGGTGCCACCAAGGGGAAGCCGGAGTTAACCCACCGAGGGGCCACGTGGAGGGTAACCGAGGCACCCATCGGAAAGCCCCAGCCAATGGCCAGACACATGGGGAGGCCATCTGGCACCAGCCAGCCTCCGACCAACCTGTCGGCCCACCTTCCTTCTTGTCTAAAATCCATTCCAGGGGGAGCAGAGCGGAGGAGCCCTCCCAGCTGAACTTGCCCCAGATACCAAACCCTAAATCAGGAGTAATCGGTGGCTGTTGTTTTAAACCCCTGACTTCGGGGGTGGTTTTTTTCACAGCAAGAGATAATTGATACACTTTTCTGTCTGTCTGTCTGTCTGTCTCCCTGACCAGACTTTTCTTACCCTTCCTGTCTCCTGATCACACAGCAGGACAAAGTATTAAAAGCGGAAAGCAGCCTCAGATAGAACTAAAAATCCTGCTCCTCCCACATACTGGCTGTGTGACTGTAGGCAGGTTTCTTAACCCCTCTGAACTTCCATCAGTAAGACAGGGCTGGGCTACTAACTCACACCGGGGGTTCTTATGGGTTAAGAGGTTGAAACAAGACAGTAGTAATACCCAGTGCCCAGCACATAGCGAGTGTTCAATATATTTATTAATTTCCCAATAAATAGTTAGTAAACACTTCCTGGATATGGCCCTGATCCTGGAATTCTGGGGCTGCGTAAGCCCGACAGGGGCTCTGCCTTCCCGGAGCTTCTGTGCATGCAGGGGAAGACAGAAGACACGTCAGCAATGACACAGTGGCAGACGGTCATACAAGCTCCGGACCGCGAGGTGACAGGAAGCCGCTGGGGTGTGACACAGAGGGACCCGGGGCCGGCCTTCCCGGTGGGGGGAGGTGACCTCCTAGTGGAGACCTGGATGCGGAGAAGGAGCCGGCCCCTGGCAGTCAGAAGGGGTGTTCTAGCTTGAGGTGGGTGAGGCTCTGTGAGCTGGGGGAGAGCTCTGCGACCGCCGGCTCTGTCAGGAGCGGTGCTGCTGCTGACGTCAGCCCGGGTTCGAGGCCTGAGCAGAGCCAAGGTTCCTTTTCCTGCTGGATGAGGGGCCAATGAGGGAGGAGCTCAGGCAGAAACTTTTCCCATCCCATCTCTGTAGAGAAGCAGAGAAGCCCCCAAGGCCTCAGGTCCTCTGGTCCTGGCTGGACTGAGAATGCTTGGCCAGCCCCCGTGGGGAGAGTCACTTCCTCTTCCCCTGCCCCTTCGCTGAGCCCCAGCCACCGGGGAGGCTGCAGGCGGGCTGCTGCACACATGCACGGACAGCCCGCAGGGCCCCGGGCGGCCGCGAGCCAGGCCTGTGGTCCCGGCCCACGTCAGAGCCCGGCCCCGGGATGCAGCTGCGCCCAGCTGGCCCCGCAGGAGGAAGCGTCTCCGCCGTGAGGCTGGGAGCGGCCGACAAAGGAGCGGGACTCAGAAGTGTCCCTCTTGAGCCTCACACGGCAGCAAGTGCTTGTGTGGCCCCCAGGGACCGAGACCTGTGGCCGCAAGTGCTTGTGTGGCCCCCAGGGACCGAGACCTGTGGCTGCAGGTGACAGCTGAGGTCATGGGCTGCAGAGGAGGGACTTGGGGGCTTGAGAGCCAGATTCTATCCTCCACGTAGACGACTAAGACAGGAGGAAAGGCAGACACACAGACATGAGAGGCACACACAGACATGTACCAGGTAGCAGGACACTGTCTCCTGTGAGGAGGTGACACACAATCGTGCAGCTGGATGCGACAAATCACACACACGGGCCCATCCCACAGACAGCAAACACGGAGCTCAGACACCGCGGCCGATGCCCGTGCCCTCACTGCCCACATCACGGGACCTGAGAAGAGAAGGACCTGCTCCCTGGAGGGCCGCTCTCTGGCGGCGGGGGCAGCAGACTAATTAAGCCTTCACAGGAGGCTGGCATTTTCCTGGCAGCCCTGCGGCAGCTGGCCGTGGTGGCCTTTGTAATGGGCCCCAGGAGGGCACTTGGCCCAGCCTCTCTCTCCCTCCTCCTTCGCTAGACCCTGGACCGACTCCACACCTCACTGTCCTAAAGGATTCTTCTTAGGCTGATGGCCCACTTGTGTAGGTGCCAGGATGGAACACTTTCAGGAATTTGAGGCCGAGATCAACAGAGATTTCCGAGGAATTCCCAGCTCCCTGATTTGAGGACACTTGACTTACATTGGCCGTAGACATAAGTGGTGAATGCCTCCTGCTGCTTTCTGCCTAGGCCAAGGGCTAACCTCAGTCCCTCTGGCCAGAGGGAAACTCAGTTTCCCCTACTTGCTGTCCTGGGCTTGGGTCCTCAGCTATTCCCTACACACGTGGACCTCTCTGCCACTCTGACCATCTTTTGCTCTTCTTCCAACATAGCAAACTTGTGCTTGCCTCGGGGCCTTTGCACCTACTCTGTGCTCAGTCTGAAACATCCCCCACCCCATCCAGGTCTCTGCCCAGCAACCTTCTTCTCCCCATTCAGACCTCAGCTCACATATCACCTCCTCCAAGAGGCCCATCCTGGTCTACCTAGTTAAAGTATCTCCTCTTCCGTTTTCTAACTCAATGGTTTTCAATCCTGACCACTTGTTAGAATGGCTTGGGGAGCTTTAAAAAAAATAACCATTCATTGTCAGGCCCTGTATAGGTTATTAAGTAAGAATCTCTGTGTGTTCCTGGGTGCTGGTGTCTTAAAAAATTCCCCATATTCTAATGTACATTCAGGACCGAGAATTCTTGGCCCAGAGACTTTACAATTTAGTAAGGCGAAAGGCTGAGTTTGTAGCCTCTCCTCCCCTCCTCACTGCTGTATACCAGGCGCAGCACAGATGCGTGCAGGATCATCTCGGCACACACTTGGAGACTGTATCCTTGTGGGTTGGCACATTTCTCCCCCCAGCACCTCCATGATGTAGGAACTCTTTAATCTTCTGCATTTTACGGGTAAGGAAACTGAGGCACAGAGTGAGAAAGTAAGTTACCCAGAGTCACGCAGCTGGAACGTGGTAGAAGAACATCCAGCCAGCAGCAAGGTTCCAGAGCCCAGCTCTTCACCCTGACACTGTTATATTTAGCTGCCATTGTTCTGTTCAGTCCTCGAACCACTTCGTGCCCTGACAGTTTAAAGATACGGAAACAATGGCTCAGAGAGGTAGGAGCCTGACCAAGGTCATGCAAACCCTTGTCAGTGTGCGTCTGGAGCGCAGGCCCCAGGGCGGGGACCCCTTCACGAGCCCCCACAGCCTCGTTCCCCCGCCTCCCAGAAACCAGCCTCGGGGCAGCCAGGTGCACAGGAGGTTGGAACCAGCTTAGCTCAGCCCACTTGCTGCCTGGGAATTAATTTAACAACAGTAAGACCGGACACGAACTTGGCCGCTGCTGTTCTAAGTGTTTGACATATGCTGACTTATGTGACCTTCAAAGAGACCCTGGTTCGCAGCAGAGGAAACAGATGCACAGAGAGTTAAGTGACTTGCCCAAGGTCCCACAGCTGGCCGGCGTGGAGCTGAGACCAGAACCAGGCAGGCTGCTTCCAGCATCTGGGCTCTCAATCCCTACGCCGCCCTCCCCTTTGGCTTCCTCGCCTGTGTGAGCTGCTAGCAACTCACTTTTCTGCTCTATGAAATGGGTACTAGCAGTGCCCACTCCTCTCGGGAAATTGGAAGACCAGATGAGAGCATGCAGGTGTGGTGATGCCCCGGCCCCAGGACCCCACACGGGCATGCGACAGGAGAGGTCACTGTGTGGGGTACACAGAACCACCCTGCGACAATGAGCCCGGAGTCTCGTCCACAGTTGGGGCTGAACTCACCCGGGCCATGGACGCAGACAGTGACGTTCGGGGGCCTCCAACCTGCTGCTCCCCCAGGGCAGTGTGGGGCCTCGGCAGCCCTTAGAGACCCTGAGCTCAGCGTGGCCACCTTCAGATGCCTGGAAACCCCCTGCGTGCGTCACAGCTGACTGGCCGTGAACGGGCAATTGCTGCCGGCGAGTGGCGGGGATCTCTGGGGTGAGATTTAGAGCAGAGCAGGAAACAGTCGGCGGAGATAGGCATGATGGAAATGGAAGGAGAAGGGGCTGGGGGCCGGGGGGGAAGGAGGCCTCCGGAGAGGAAAGCTGTGTCCCTGGGTGAGCTTGCAACCTGGGTTTTCCGGTCCAGGCCTCATTTTAGATCGTCAGCCCTGCTGCTCCCCACAAACACACCCTGGAAAGGCTAGCTATGCCTCCCACGAGGGTGTGAAAATACGTCCCTGGAATGGGCGGTCCTGGGATAAAAGTCTTCTTTATGAGTCTCTGTGATGTTCTCTCGGTGTGGGTGAGATCACTGAAATCTGTGAGCATCATCAAAGACGTCCTGTCTGGAGGGTGCGAAGGCAGCCGTTAGAAGGTTCTAGCAGCCTCTCCTGCCTGGGACCTCTTGCACCTTACGAGGTGTGCCGTTCATCATTCCAGCCCTTCGGAGAGATCTCTAAGGGCACCAACGACAGCACGCCGAGTGACCCACGAGTTCTGTTGTACCCTCTCAGGATGCCATGGGACTCAGCAAAAATGGGCGCCGTGTCTCAGATGCTCCATATTCTCTCCTGTGCTCCTGCCTTTCTAACCTCCGTTCACCTCGCTGGGGATGCTCTTTGACCCATCAGCCTGAAACATTTCTCCTGCTCCTTCAAGACTCAGCCGAATTTTACTTCTTTTGTGAAACCTTCCCCCATCCCGCTTCCATCTTAAGCCCCTCAAAGGCCCTGCTCCCCCAGCTCTGGATTCCCCCGTAAGAAGCCTTGCTGGAGCTCTTTCAAGTCTCTTCTCTCACGGCTGCTTGCCAAGATCGACTCTGAGTCCATCATAAAGCAGCGAGTGCTCTAGAGAAGCGGATCTCAAAGTGTGGTCCCTGGGCCATCAGTGTCCGCCCTAGCATCTCCTGGGACCTTGCTGGAAATGCAGATTCTCTGCTTCACTCCAGACCTACTGAATCAGAAACTCTGGAGGGGGGCCCAGCAGTCTTTCCACAAGCCCCCTAGGTGACTCATGCATGCGTCGGACCGTGAACCACTGCGGGAGGGAGCCAAGGCGAGTTTGTGAGTGTCTGATGCAGAACAAATAAAGTAGCAACCATGGCAAACACCACCCAGAGGACTGTGTGTCAGATACAGGCCAGCCTTTCCCCCGCATCAGTTCTCCACCGCAACATGTGGGAATATACCCATTTACGGAAGAGGACGCGGGGGCTCAGATGTCACTCCTGCGGGATCCACGCCAACCACGGCCAGCCACTCCGACGATACCTGCAGAGAGTACGCTCCTTGTGATTTGAGGGTTTATTTTTTTTTTAAGATTTTATTTATTTATTTGAGAGAGAGAGAGAGAGAGAGCACAAGCAAGGGGAGCAGCAGGCAGATGGAGAGGGAGAAGCAGGCTCCCCACTGAGCAAGGAGCTGAACAGCATGGCTCAATCCTAGGACTCCAGGATCATGACCTGAGCCGAAGGCAGACGCTTAACCGATTGAGCCACCCAGGAGCCCCAATTTAAGGGTTTAAAAGAGGGAGCCACCACATAGAAGTCAGGTTTTTCCTAAATTTATATTTTCAAAGTATAATTTAAAAAAATTAAATAATGCTTCTTAAAAAAAAAAAAGCAAATTCTGGCTTCCTCCTCCTCATCTCTCATCCCAGCCATCAGGAGCAACTACTTGGAATATTCTGGTTACTTTTTGGGGTATTTACTTCCATACTTCAAAATATTTACACCGTGTTTTAACTTTTTTTTTTAAGATTTTATTTATTTATTTGATGGAGAGAGATCACAAGTAAGCAGAGAGGCAGGCAGAGAGAGAGGGAGAAGCAGGCTTCCTGAAGCAGGCTCCCTGCCAAGCAGAGAGCCTGATGTGGGACTCGATCCCAGGACCCTGAGATCATGACCTGAGCTGAATGCAGAGGCTTAACCCAATGAGCCACCCAGGCACACTTTGCACCATGTTTTATCTCTTGATTCATTCAGTATTAGACCCGACCCCTTGACTTGCGCTGGATAAGGACTTTCGCTCCCATACACACCCACCGCAGGACCTGCCCCTCACCTCTTGGAGACCTCTTTTACATCGTAAACATTATGGATTTGCATACTTCTTTTGACAATTTTCCTTCCAGTAGGTAGCAAAGCTTCTCGAGGAAGAAGACTGTTTCTCTAATTGTCTGGGGATACTATAAGAACTAGGGGCAGCTCCTGGATGCCTGGGTGGCTCAGTGGGTTAAAGCCTCTGCCCTCGGCTCAGGTCATGATCTCAGAGTCCTGGGATCGAGGCCCACATCAGGCTCTCTGCTCAGCGGGGAGCCTGCTTCCTCCTCTCTCCCTCTGCCTGCCTCTCTTCCTACTTGTGATCTCTCTGTCAAATAAATAAATAAAATCTTAAAAAAAAAATAACTAGGGGCAGCTCCAGTCCTCTTTTCTCATTCTGACATTGCCACTAATATAATTCATCTCCATTTTCAATTAAATCTATAGTCTGAGTTTCATAATTGTGATCAAAGAAATATTACTCACTCCTGAACCAAGTAGAGTACTGTGGTTAGATTTTCTTTCTTTCTTTCTTTCTTTTTTTAAAGATTTTATTTATTTATTTATATATTTGACAGAGAGAGAGATCACAAGTAGGCTGAGAGGCAGGCAGAGAGAGAGGAGGAAGCAGGCTCGTTGCCAAGCAGGGAGCCCGATGCGGGCCTCGATCCCAGGACCCTGAGATCATGACCTGAGCTGAAGGCAGAGGCTTTAACCCACTGAACCACCCAGGCGCCCTGTGGTTAGATTTTCATTCTTGGACTTTTTGGTTTTCCCTAGAGCTAATAATTGTTGTGGTCCTTGTTTCTTGGCTCCTATCATGCCCCCCTTTAGTTAATTTACCCCCTAACAGAATGCTCTAGAATTATCTTGAATTCCATTGTTCCATAGCATGTTCTCCCTGAAGATTCCCCAGTCCTTGAGCTCTTCTTATGACTGCATGAGCCACTCCAGCATCTCCAATAAATTCATATTATCAATGTAGATCCTACTCAGCTTCAAGTGATTTAAATAAAAAAAACCTTTTCTTTGCTTGTTTTTGGTTTTTCTCTATAGGCAAATTCAGGACAAGCAGAGAAGATCCTTAATCATCAAAGACCCAGGCTCTTTCTACCTTGTTGCTTCACTACCCTTCATACAGGGCTCCCAACTCATGGTTTAAGATGGCTGCTTGAGCACCAACCATCATCTTTGCCTTCCAGCCATTAGAAAGAAGGCCTCTTTCACTCCATCTGAGGACATTTCCTGAAAGTTGCATGTTCTATCTTTGTTTACACTCCAGTGTTTACAACTTAGTCACATGGCTACACAAAGTTAGGAGGGAGGCTGGGAAATGGGTTTATTCTGAGTGGTTACAGGCCCAGCTGAAAAACTGAAGTTCTGAGTTCAGCAAAGAGAAGGAGAACTGAAGAGTAGGAGCAACTGGCAGGTTTGGCCATCCTTTTTCTTGCCTAAACATTTGAGCTGACATTCTAGCCCTCATACCCTGGCAGAGAGCACAGGGCAGCCTCCTCCAGCTTCCCAGCACCTTCTCTCCCCTCCTTGCACTGCGGGCGTCCCACACTCCTTGCCTCGGGGCCCTCCTGCACACCGTGCTTGTGCTGGCGATGTCTCCCCGAGACCCCACTACATCTCTCAGATGAGGTGACAGCGGAGACCCCAACCAGGTCAGAGCCTGGTAGACCACCCCGCAGCTTCCAGATCCTGTCCTTCGCAGTGTCTGTCGTAGCTGTAATTACATACTAATTTGGGGGATTATGCTCACTTCCTGTCTGCCTTGCTGGACGGTAAGCTCCTAGAGACAAGACCACCTCTGCCCTTCAATCCCAACACACTAACACACAATAAACCTTCGTGGCATGAACCATACCTACCCCTGGAAAACCTTCCTCCTGAATCACATGTCCTCACCTCCCTATTCATCCAGAAATAACTAAAATCCCCCCTCTTCTGGGAAGCCTCCCTGTGCTCCCTCTGAGACAACTAGTCCCCCCCCCAAGAACACCCCCAGACCTCTTAGTCATGGTCACTCCCTGCCATGGGGCACTGACTTCAGGGAGGCTCCTCTATGAAGCGGTGAGTCACTGGGAACCCGCAAGGACCTGGAAGTGATTCTTCTGGGTCTCACGCGCACACGTGCCTGGACAACGTAGGAGATGCAAGACTCCTGATGTGGCCTCTGGATTACCCGGCACATCTGACAACAGCCTCACTTTCCCCCACCGGGCCTTTCGGGGCCCTTGCAGAGCTGACATGCTCTTGCTTTGCTACCCGATGCTGCAGCTCCGCTCAGGGGAGGCTGACCTTGACCCCACAGGCCTCTCTCCATGGTTCCTTGGGTTCTGTTTTCTAGCTCAAGATCAAAGGAATGGAAGTGCCGGACACTAGGCTCGCAGGCAAAACAAAACAGAACAAACCTACCAGAGCCGAGGAACGTCTATTAACTTCCCAGCTGGCCCCAGAGTTCCCCATAGGAGGAAATGTAACACTGTTTGGAAAAAAATATTTTGACAAGTGCTGGGGAGGAAGGTAAAAACTTGACCAGGGGCCAAAGCCTCAGAGCACCGGAGGACACAGCCCGGGGAGGAGGGAGACTTCCCAGCTCCCGGGGCTTCCAGGACCGCAGCGGGGGAGAAGCCACAGAGAAAAGGAGAATCATAACAGATATTTGTTGATCTGCCCGAACAACGTGAGGAACGGGCACACTCTGTGTTCCACCTTCTGCAGCGAGCAAGGTGCTTGATTACCAAGCAGAACAGAAAGAATAGAAAGAGGGAGAAAGAACTCAAAGGGGTTAAAGGTAAAGAGAAGATGGATGAGAACAGAAGAGAAGAGATGAGGGAAGCATCTGGGGCTGGCTGAGCAGACAGCCTGATGGAAGGCGTGTTGGCTGAAGGCGTGTGGGGCTTCTGGGAGGGGGACACCAGAGGCAACAGTGGCTCGGACAAGACAAGAATTTCATGACGTAGCCGAGCGGCATGGTGGTTCTGCTGTGTGTGTCTCTCACGCCCTCAGCGTGTGATGCATGAAGGGTTCCTGGCATCTGGACATTGCAGCCGGCGGGGAGGGGAATCAGAGGAGGGGAGGACCGTCCCTTCCCTGCGGGGGCAGCCCTTAGAAGGTGCACACATCACCTCCGCTCACAGCCCATCGCCCAGAGCCTGCTCCACCGTCACCCCGGTCTTGAAGGGGGCTGGGCGATACGGCTAAATTCCAAGCTGCCACGGGCCCAGCAGAATATTCTGTGACTAAGGGAGCAGACGTCATGCTCCTGGAGGAAGCCGAGGATGTCTGCTGCATACGGAGATCAGGGGGCAAATAGGATGGATAGGAAGGCTGGGGAATCCAGCCCAGAAAACTGGTAGGAGCCCACAGTGGCCTTACGTCACAGTGGGCACAGCCCTGGTCACAGCCAAGGGACAGGCTGGCTGGGGCCTGTCCCCACTGCTGCCGCCGGGAAGGACTGTCCATCTGTTCCTGCTTCGTTGCGTCAGATTCCAGAGGGGAGGGGTTCCGCTGGCAGAGGCTCAGTCACGAGCCTGGGCGTCAATGGCCATGGGCTCTTATGGAAGGAAAGGGCCACCTGGTCTACCCACACCACAGGACGGAGAATTCCTCCCCATACAAGATGCAACTTGGATGCCTGGAAGCATGCCTCTCCCAAAAAAGCCAAAAAAAAAAAAAAATGTAATTGGCCCATGTAAGGCCAATTCTTCGTTCTTGGAGCCACTCTTTGAGTTGAGCACCGTGACTGCGCTGGTTTCAAGTCTCAGGGGTGAACTTTGCCAGCCACTGCTACAGAGCTTTCTCCGAGCGAGGCATTGCTCAAAATACTTTACAACTCTAGACCCTTTTAACTTGTCTTGGCCCCAAAGCAAATATCCAGGACAAGCACCTTAGTCCCCCCAACTTATGGAGACACAGGGAGGCAGGAAAGGTGCCCCCTGCCCCCCACTCCCGAGCTGGGAAGCTAGTAAGGAGCAGCAGTGCTGGGATTTGAACCCAGGCCGTCGGGCTCCAAATCCACATTGCACAACATTGTCAGTGGCAGAAAGAGGCAGCGGAGAAGGTGTGGGGCTGTGTGTTCTGGGATGAGGCTCACTCCACCCCTTCCCCCTTCCCAGGTTTTCCAAAAATTTTCAGCACAAGATACTGGATTCAGGAGTATTTTGTAAATGCGTGTTTTTGCTGCCATTCTCCAAATCAAGCCAATTTCACGGCAGGGTGAGTGAGGGATGTTTCAGAGGCGGCCCTTCCAGGAAGTGGGGGCCAGGAGGGACAGCATCCCAGCCCCCTACTGGGAATTAGCAAAGGTCTAGGAGAAACTCTGGAACTTCACAGGAAGAAAGCCGATCTCATTCAGGCCTCGGAGGCTCCCCGAACCCAAAAGCAGCATTCAAGGGGTTCAGCGTCCTGCCAGAGCTGCACACAGCCGCCGCTGCCTGGGAATGGGGTTCGCAAATTTGAATTTCACCGGACCCAGTCCTGACCCAGCGTTCCAACAGGGGTGCTCCAAGCAGGCGACAGCCACAAAGCAGAAAGCCAAGAAAAGGGAGAACAGACCCGCACAATCCATCAGGGGGCTCTCTGTCCCCGGATTCAGCTGGACCATCCCTGGACTTACCCTAGGCTGCTGGACCCTGGGCCTCACAGGGACCCCGCTGACCTCGAGAGGCAGGGGCATAGCCTCGGGGAAGCCCTGCTTCGGGGACACTGTATAACCCGCTCCAGGAACCCCATGCCCCAGGCCACAGCAGAATAAAGAATTGGGACGTTGGGTCCTCAGAGGTCTGCTGTTCACACAACACACACGCGCACACACATGCACACACAAGTGCGCGGCCTCAAGGTGTCACTTGACTGAGTCACCACATATCCGATACCCCTTATGGTGTCCCCAGAGCTGAGGGGGTCCTGCGGTTCTACAAGCAGTAGGAGGAGATTCAAGCCCTCAAAACTCACAGGCCAAGGGAGTTTGTTATTATTCATACGTGTTACTCATTATTATCTTTATCATTACTGTTATTCAGCCATCGTTTCTTAGTATTTGCAGTACCATGACCTCTATTAGGCATCTGCAGCCTTTGATCCTCCCCCACTGCGTGAGGTAGGGGGCCCCACACCCACCCCGCCAACGGAGACATGGAAGGTGGGAAAGATGAGCTGCCGGTCATGCGGGTCACAAAAGGGAGAACCTTCTCCACGCTGGCGGGAGGGCGCCTCCAACGGGAGGAGGTGATGGCTTGCCCTTCTGGGAGCAAAACAGCCATTTCTGAGGTGACCTGGAAGACTAGGTCCTCATGGGGAGGTGAGTGGCCTGACCGGCCAAGCCATTTCTCCTTGAAGGCCTCTTACTTTGGTCTCCAGAGGACACCTTGGGGGGTTCTCCCTGGGTCCCAGGACCCCAGGGTAAGTCGAGACTGATTTCCAGCAGCCCGGTGCCAGTGGACGACTCCATACTCACTGCTCGGGGTTGGGGGTGCGTCGGGGGGGGGCCCCGTTTGTATTATGTCTTTACTGATGCCTGTAATGGATGGAACAAGGAATGGAGAGCTAATCCAGGGCAGCCAGCTCGCTTTGGGGCCAGACACCCATTTTTTTCTCTCATAAAAATAGGAGCCAAGAGACATGAAGTCTCCGGTTAATGAGTGCTGGGCTCTGGGTCTGGGGGGGCCTGTGGAATCGGAGCCAGTTTGTACGCCACAGAAAGCGAAGTTGGCAACTTCGTGCCCCCTCTCCCCGCAGACAGGCAAACTCTCACTTGCATGCCTGGGGCCAGAATTATAGGGGAGGAAAGAAGCCACAAGGACGCAGAGTAAGTAA
>LNAC01000205.1:284656-312293 GCA_002007465.1 Ailurus styani
AAGGGAGGAGGAGGAGGAGGAGGAAAGGAAGAAGGAGAAGGGAAACCCTGGTGAAAGTGAGAGAGAAATAAAGTAAATGAGGGAACGATCCCTTTCTCTCCCTCCCTGCTCTAGGATTTATGAGGCCCGACACCATGTCATTTCCGTAATATCTGTATCGCCCCGGCCTCCCTTGAGCTATTTTGAGTGATTTCTATTCCTCGCAACTAAACAATCCCTAACAGAAAAATAGGAGCCAAGCACGGACTTGCAATAATAAGGTCTCCGCGGAAACACGAAACCATCTGTGGCATCAAAGCAACGTGAAAGCCAAGGACGTTCTGTGGTAGCTCGTTTAAGGGCCACAAATTCTCCCCATCCCAGCATGTCCACGCCTCTGTGGTGTGACCTCGCTGAGTCCCAGCCAGAGCGAGAGCCTGTTTCTCCATCCCCTCGAATCGAGGCTGGCCTTGAGACAACGGAATCTGGCTGGAGTGAGGTCTGTGAGTTTCGGAGCCCAGGCATCGAGAGGCTGTTTGGCTTCTGTCTTTGCTTTCCTGGGACTCTGTCCCAAGCCTACCCTGTCCAGAAGCCTGGGCTGGCCTCCTGGAGGGTTAGAGAAGGCACAGAGGATGGCGGCGCCCAGCCCACAGCCAGCACCAGGGCCAGCGTCAGGAGTGAGTGCCTAGACCCTCCAACCCCGCGGGGCTGGTAGCAGACCAAGCTGTGTGCCTGAGCCCAGAAGACAGAGAATCCCCTCAGAAGATCAGGATCTAGCCTAGAACTTCATTCTAAACTGCTAAGTTGGGGGCCAAGGTTTTTTATGCTGATAAACTGATACCAGTTATAGAAGTCAGTACCGGTGCCTGGGCTGTTTCCATAACCGAGAGCTAATTCGTGCACACTGGTCCTGGGACCCCGGAGACGGGCAGAGGCTGGAAGGAAGGACAGTCATGGAATGATGGGTGGGAGCTGGAACCACGAGGAGGAAGTTGCCTTGGAGCCTGGGGAAAGGGGACATGCTGCATTGTGGCAGAACAATTGGCAAGACTGTTACCTGCAGATACTTGGAAGATGGAACATACACCGAATGAACTTGGAGCTTTCCAAGACGAATGTGGAGGAGACCACCAATGGACTTCCTTTGCCATGTGTGATAAGATATAAGAAGAGAGAAATGAGCTTAAGAGAGCTCTGTTCAGTTTGCAGGCAGAATGTAGAGGCAATAGGAAACCATCAGGATGTGCTAAGTTGAAAAATAAAACCATTTTTTTAAAAATTATTTATTTGAGACAGAGAGAGAAAGAGAGAGTGTGAGCAGGAGCAGGGCAGAGGGAGAGGGGGAGAGACAATCCCAAACAGACTCCCTGCTGAGCATGGAGCCTGACGTGGGGCTCTGTCCTACGACCCTGAGATCATGACCTGAGCTGAAATCAAGAGTGGGTTGCTTAACTGACTGAGCCACCGAGGCACCCTAATAAAACCATTTCTTATCCCTAGTGTCTCCTGGCAAAGGATTCTCAGAGTACAAAATGGCCTCAGGGTACAAATAAAATCAAGGATGTGACTGTAAGATGCCCCCCTCTTCTAAGTTATATTTATTTATTTGAGAGAGAGAGAACAGGAAGAGGGGCAGAGAGAGAGAGAGAGAGAATCTCTCCCCACTGAGCACGGAGACTGATATGGGGCTGGATCCCACGACCTTGAGATCATGACCTGAGCCGAAATCAAGAGTCGGACACTTAACTGACTGAGCCACCTGCTCAGGCGCCCTCGTGAGACCCTTGATTAAGACCTCAGAATGGTCTAAGGCAGTGCTCTGTAGCCTTCTCAGCTGTAGGAAAGGGTTTCTAAGAATTTTACGAGTGCTGAACTATGGCACACCCAAGGTAGAGATCTGTCTCAAAAAGAATGAAGTGGCTTCTGGGGCATCGAATATCCCCAGGTATGATTTATAAGAAATCCATAGCATTTGAGAGAATTGTATTAACCAGAGTACCCCTAGTTTAGACTAAGAAGAACTGAAACAGTTCTAAACAAAAACAGCCCTGTGAATTTTACAGACAGGAAAGTGGCTAAGAAAGCTCTTCGGAGCAAACTGTTCTGGAAAAGGAGAGTCTCTCAGACAGCAGAGCCCAGAGCCCAGAGTTGGAGCCAATAGCCCAAGGGAATGATGAACTCAGTGCCACCGCCAGGGGCAGAACCAGGCCCTAATCAAAGAGTGTCTCCTGTCCCCAAGGCAAAAGAACTTGATCACAAGCACCTGGCTGGATTTCAGAACTGTCATGGACCAGCAATTGCCATGTGTCTACTGTCCCTCCCTTTCCAAAACGAAATAGTCTATCTTGTCTCACCATTGCATACCCGGTGCATGAGGGTAGATCAGTTGCCCGGGGTGAAGAGGAGCACCGCCCACATCCGGACCTGACACAGACCACAAGACTCCAGATGCTGAACCTGATGCTGCCCTTGGAGGAAACCTTGAGGGTCTTGGGACCAGGCCATACATAACCAGCCAAGGAAGGAAAATGAAGCATTTGTGGCCAGAAGACAGATGTGGGCATTCTTTAGAGGCTGCAAATTCCTCCCAGGCTTCTGTGCCCACCCCTCTGCAGGGATGGAGACTGGTAATCCATCCTTCTGCACATAACTGACCTTGGGACTTGCTACCACCAACAGAATCCACCAGAAGTACAAGCATAGGAGTCTCAGGCCTTTGAGTTTCCATCTTGGCCCTCCTGGGCCTATGCCCTGTGCCCACCAGGCCTTGAAGAAGTCTGGGCTGAAAGAGGAGGAAGTGATGTTCCCACCATCCCAGCTGGGCCCAGGCCCCAGCTGGCCTTCTGCTGACCACAGCCACAGCCAGCAGTAGTGTTACCCAGTCAATTATAGAATCAGGGGAAAAACAAATTGTCAGTCTAAGCTACCAAGATCTGGTGTGGTCTGTCATGAGCAGAGTCTAACAAAAACGTCGGCCCCCACATGCTGGCCACACAGTGGACGAGCTTCAGGCTCCAACTGTGGCCCCATCAGGAGGGGGTCCATGATCGCCGAAGGTCAGGATACTGGGGCTCGCTGATCGCTCTTCCTGGTCTAAGGTAGAAAGAGAGAAAGAGAAACACCAATTCTGGGTTTTCCAACTGGAACCGGACATGTTTTTTTTAATAGAGCAATTTTATAGCTTTCTGCTTTTCTTCTGCCCTCTGAGATGGTTGAGACCTAATCCGAAAACTAGTCATGCACCTTGCCAAACTGCAGCAGCTGAATTTTCTGCCATTCTGGGTTTCTATGATTAAAATTAATTCACTTAATAAAAAAGACTGGCAGAGAGGGATGAAACTGGGCATTCTAGGCAGAGAAAAAGCTTTGAGCCAAAGCTCAGAGACATGATATCAAGGAGACTTGCACTCAGATGCGAGTAAATAGGTTCTGAATTAACAAGGCTCTTGGCCAGTGGTTCCTAAATATCAGAGTCACTCAGATGGTTTGTTAAAAACCCAGATAACTCGGAGTTTTTGACTGAGCAGACCTGGGTGGTGGAGGGGAAGGGCAAGAATGTGCTTTTCTGACAAATTCCTTTGTGATCCTGATGATGTTATTCAAGCAGGTACCGCATTTTGAGAACCACTGGCCTGAACATAGCCCCTGAGCAAATAGGGGTGGGCGTGGGTGGGTAGGGTGATTGAAGTGGTAGTTCAAGCCTCAATAATGCCACCAGGAACCTAGAATTCCAACCTGTCTCCATGGACCTCCTTTGCTTATTGGTTTTCATCCTTAGTCTGAGATCTCCTGGTCACAATATGGCTGCTGCAGCTCCAGAACTCACATCTACATTTAAAGAAGGATGAGAGTAGCAGTTGATCCATGAACTAGTGGAGTTTGAGCTCTTTACCAGGAATTCAAAGCTTTCCTTGAAAGGCCAATCCTCTTCCCACTACTGCTTGCCCTACCAGATTTTCAGATACATCCCTACGTATAAAAGAGTCTGGGTGGTGGAGTGTGTAGCTTTCTCACTCCTATGGCAGAGGCATGCATGGAAGAGGGGGTGGGAAATGGAGCTCCCGTGTTTGTCACAGAAGTGAAGGTGACCAAAAATCCTGGAGGCCAGTCCTTGCCAGAATCAAGTGGGGGACATACTAGGCACCCAGTTATGTGTGAATGAATGCCAGGAGTGGACGCAGAAAGAGCAGTGGGATTGGATCTCTTCCGCTTACCTGACGGATGATCTTGAACACATCACTTTACCTCTGAATCTCGGTTTCTCTTTCTGTGAAAAATCAAATAATCTCCTTGAGTTGTTGTGAGCATTAAACAGAATAACATATATGAAGGGACCCCAGATGGGGGCTCTGACCTTGAATGTTGGGCTGAAATCAGGAGCGTGCAACTCTCACAATAGCCCCCACCGACCGAGGGCTTGCTGTGGGCGGGGCTCTATGCTAAACTCTTCATGGCTCTTTCTCATTTCCTTCCCACAATAGAATTCCCATTCTTCAGATGGGAAAACAAAGGACAAGAGGAGGCTTTTATTTATTTATTTGTTAAATACTTTATTTATTCATTTGACACAGAGAGAGAGAGAGCACAAGCAAGGGGAGCGGCAGGAAGAGGAAGAGGGAGAAGCAGGCTTCCCACCAAGCAGGGGGCCAGATGTGGGGCTCGATCTCAGCACCCTGGGATCATGACCTGAGCCCAAGGCAGACACTCAACCCACTGAGCCACCCACATGCCCCAAGAGGAGGCTTTTAACGTCACAACCTGGTAAGCAGAGAGCAAGGACCCAAACCAGGTCTGTTGGGCTCCGAGGGTGTGCCCCCAACCACTCCTCGAGATTGCTTTTCTGGAAAAATAAACCTCTCCAGAGCCACCAGCAACACAAACTCAGCTGACACCCTCACTCATCCACCCTTGCACAACTCAGGACAAGCCAGACTCGCCTCGGCTCTGCCCACCCCTCAGCTGGAGGCGGCCTGCAGGAGCCAGGCAGGGCCAGCCTCCCACCCGGACTGCTGTCCCCAGCAGGAGTGGGGACCTGCCTGGCCGAGTGCCTTCCAATTAGACTGGGTCTGCTGGCCAGGCAGGAGGCAGCAGGCAGGCGGGCCCAGCAGGGAGCAGGCAGTTAGAGGGTAATTAGACGGGGATGTGGGACAGCTCCCTTAATGAGGAGGGTGTTCTGGGCAAGGGACACTGAGGAGGAATGTCTCTCCCCGCACCTGCTTCCCTGGGCACCATGAAGAAGCAAGAAGCAAGCGACATTCTTCGGAGCCCAGGCCCTCTGCGGGCCGCAGGTCTGCTTACCCAGGTGGCGGATGAGAATCCTGAGACTCAGCAAGAAGTACATCTCTCGGGGGACGTGGCTAGGAAGCGGCAGAGAAAGGGCTGAAATGTCAGAGACCCGGGTGTATGTTCTGTCTCCTCTAGAGCACCATCGGTCCGATGCTCTTCCTCTGCTCGCGTCCTATGACGCTAGAGCACCGGATGGGTACCAATAGTTGACGCCAAGGAGGATATTCAGATCATTTACCAACAGGTAAATTTCACAGCTCCAAGGCTGTGAACCGGAAGATCTTCAATTTTAATAAACCCCCGGCCATAGTCACATCTAGGTGCATCGGGGCAGAACCTGAGCCACTGTTGGGTCGGCTGTTAGAGGTGGGGTTCCTTTTCTAGGCCACAGGGGTGTGGCCAGAGGAGCTGCTCGGGCCCTCCCCCCGAGCACCCCCTTCCCTGCACCCCAGAGCTGGCGCCCAAAGCCCGGAGATGGGTGACTCACTCCTTCTCCCCAGAGCTGACAACAGACTTCCCAGGCAGGAGCAGCCCGCTCAGGGAACCCCCATCTGGCTGAAGCAATCTGTCCGTCTGGGAGAGGGTGGAGTATGCCAAACACTACAGCAGCTGTGCCCGAAGCAAGTTCTGCAAATCTGAAGATTGTCCCCAGGAGGGAGGGTTCCCTGCAGAAGTCTGTTTGGGAATCATGTGTGCTCCCCTGAGCTCTGCAGAGTCACAGCCCGGATTGCTGTAGTAAAGGTGCCCCGGGGAAGAAAGGGCCCATGCTGGCGGCACCACGTACATTTTCTAGGCATTTTTAGCCCCAGGGGTCTCTACTCTTTGTTCAATCCCAGTAGGTCCCCCAGGACAAGAGTTTTCCTTGGGATATAGCTTTGGAAACATGATTAAGTACAAATCCCTCCCCCGATCCCAGCAGCCTGGACGTTCACCTTCCGGCCACAGCCGATGCTGGGGAGAATGGGTAAGTGGATTCAGGGGGAAGGGGGAGCAGCCTGGGGGAAGGGCACCCGGGCTGCCTCTCAAGGGCCCCCAGAAGCCCTTCATCCCCCCTGGATGGTCTTCTCCGTCAAATAACCAAAGCCCACCCTCACTCTGGGGACTTCCCCTCAAGATGGAAGAGAGGGGACTTTTTTCTTCTCTCTCTCTCTCGCTCTCTCTCTCTTTTTGTTTAAGATTTTATTTATTTATTAGAGGGAGAGAGAGAGAAGGAGAGAGTATGAGCATGGGGTGGGGGCAAAGTGAGAGGGAAAACCAGACTCCCCACTGAGCAGGGAACCTGACGCAGGGCTCGATCCCAGGACCCCAGGGGCATGACCTGAGCCAAAGGCAGACACTTAACTGACTGAGCCCCCTAGGCGCCCCAAGATGGAAGAAAGTTTAAAGCTGCAACTGAGTCCCTGAGTACCAGAAAATCAGTCTGTCGCTACCAAAGGCTCTGGACTGGACAGACGAGGTTCAAGGACCAGCTCCCCCACAAACAGCTCTGTGACCCTGGACAAGTCAACCTCTCGAGCCTCAGTTTCCATCTGAAGAATTGGATACCAGTGCTTAGACCACAGGGTTATGGTGATAATAAAATGTGATCATTAGAAGAGCCACGCTTATATTGTACCAACTGTGTGCCCCGCGTGGCCCGTAACACTTTGCATATTAACATTACTTCCCTAACAAGTCTATGAGGGAGGCATTGTCCCCATGTCATAAGTGATGCACAGACCCATTGTGACTGGCCCGAAGTTGCCCACGTGACAGGCGGCCGGGCCCAGGCTCAAACGCGGGGAGTCCGGCTCCCGCAGCGACACGGTCGCGGAGCCCGGCTGCAGCAGACACTGGGCAGGCGGCAACAAGAAGTCATGTCTAAGTCATGACTAAGGGGTGGGGGGGTCTAGCGCTTGCGGGGGCGGGAGTCGAGAGGGGCCCATCTAATACAGGATGAGAGAGAACAAGCGGAAGAAAAGGACACGGGACGGGATCTCTCTGCCCCATAAAGCATGGCACCCACCCTGGGGTCTGATTTCCTATCACAATGTCCCCACCCCTGAGATGAGGAGGGGAGGCCTCCTGGAGGGCATCCCACCCTCCCCAGTACCAGCGTGCATTGGTTATTAGGGCCCCGGGGAGGGCAGTCTGTCTTGCTTCGTGTGTCACCTCTGTCCTTGTAGGAAGTGACACTCCATGGCTGGATGTGAGTCCGTGACAGGGCATGTCTGAGCCTGGGGTCTCCAGAAAGCAAAGCCTGTGACAAAGACTTAGGTGTGAGCACTTAGTGAGCGGGTGTGACCCAGAGAGCAGGATGGGCGGGGGTTGGGGGGCAAGCCCAGTTGCTCTGCCCCATGGGATGGCCAGGAGCAGAAGCCTGTGTGGTCAGGCTGCACTCCCGCACTGGCCAAGCTCGCCCGAAGAGACACCGTTTCTCCTGCCCCTCCAGCCTGTGCGGGGTTTGTGCCTGAGAAGGCCCAGCCAGGCCAGGAAGGAGTTGGGGGGGCGGCGGGGGGCGCAGGCAGGCTGGAGGCAAAGCTGCAAAGCAGGTTAAAACCTACGGAAAAGGCAGGCAAGCTTGCGTGGAGCTGGGCGGCAGAGCCGTGGCTAGGATCAGGGCCGGAAGATCGGAGGCAGCGCCTGCCCACAGCTGTCTGCTTCCAGGAGCTTGAGACTTGTCATGATCGGGTCTGCTTGGAAGGAGGCAGTGGACTTCCAGTGGAGGACACATGGCCCGAAGGGTCTGACATGGGGAGGCCAGCCCGCAGTTGTCATTCTCAAACTTGGGTGGGCGGGCAGGTTCAAGTGCAGATGGCGGGACCCCATTGCTGCCACGGTCAGGGGGTGCTCCTGCTGCAGCCCCAGGGAACCACCCGTGTCGTTTCGGAGCTCTGGGAAGGAAAAGAAAGGTTTCCGGTCCCCTGAGACCTCAGAAGATGGACATGAGTTGGAGGCAGGAGACCCAGACTCCAGCCCAGACACAGCTCTCTGGCCTCAGTCTTCCCATCCGTAGGGAGTGAGTGCTTTGTTCCGGATGATGGCTGTGGGCCTTTCTGCTCTGGGGTCTCACGAGGCTTGGAACCCGGGACGGGAAGGGGGAATGTGGAAAGTCGTCACCACTCCTGGACGCCTAGGGAGGAAGCGAAGAAGTCTGACTGTCCTGGGGAAGGGCTGTCTGTCTCCTGGGGCAGCGGGGAGCCTGGAAGCTCGGTGCTCCCCCCGCGTGCTTCTGGAGGAGCTGGTAGCAACTCCCAGCCCTCTCTACCTGCCTGGGCCCCTGGCCATCGGGCAGACCCCGAGGGGGTGTCAAAGGGCTGAAAATCCGTGAGGATGAGGTCTCGGGAGGACACGGAACCCAGGGCAGTCAGCCAGGCAGCCCTGTCCTTGGCTGGGAACATTTTTGCCTCTGCATGGATTTGGGCTCTGTGGCCTGGTATCTGGGGTCCTCAACAATCAAACCCAAGCAAACGACTCAGCCTGTTCTGGTCAGAACTCAGAACACACGATTGCTTTTCTTGAGCCACTGAGGGCATGAAGGCTTTGAAACCAGACAGATTCAGATCAAATCCTGTGTGACTTTGAAGAAGATACTTAACCTCTCGGGACTTCCCTTCCCTCAGTTGTAAAATGAAAGTGATCAGGCTTACATCTTGGAGTTGACTCAAGGACCGACTAGGATAAGGTAGGTAATAGTATGCCTGACGTGAAGCAGGACTCGAGACACGACGGTAATTGCCATTAAGCTCAAAGTGCTCTGTGACACTCTCCGGGTCACTAATGCCGCATACAGACTGATGTGCCACCTTTGTTGCTCCAGGCCTGGTACTCAGACTCAGCTAGACAACAGCGCACCAACACCTCCACTTGGATGTCTCATGCGAATCTTGAACTTGACTTGGCCAGTGCGGAACTCTGGCTCCCTCGAGGGCTGCCCACCAGCACCCTCTCCTGCCCGAATGGCCCCCAGTGCAGAAACCTCTGGGTTCTACACAATGCTGCTCTGCTCATCTATCGGCATGCTCTACTTCAAAGCACTGCTGGAGTCCCACCACCCCCAGGCTACTGTCTGGTGATAATTACCGGGATTATCAGCCTCCTAGCCGGCCTCTGGCTTCCTCCCCTGACCTCTCGCTCCACACAGCAGCCGGGATGGTCCTGTTAACATGTGAACCAGACCATGGTCCTCCCCAGCTGGAAACCTGCTAATGATGTCCCATCACACTGAAGTCCTTCCCGTGGCCAGCAGGGCCCCAAATGATTCGGCCCCAAACCCCTGACAGGCCTCCCTTCCTTCCCTCTTCTCCAGGTTAATGCACTCTAGTGGCACTGGCCTCCCTCGGTGGGCCAGCCTCCTAGCTGAGGGCCTTTGCATTGGCTGTTCCCTCTGCCGGGAAGAGTCATCCCTCAGATTTCCCTAGGGAGCACTCCTCACCAAGGCCGGACCTGGGCTCACATATTTCTTTCCCTGACTATCGTTTCTTCAAAAGCACAGCTCAGTCCGCTCCAGCTGTCCTTACTCCCTCAGAGGGAATGGGCCATGTCAGCCCCCAGCAACGCCACCCAGCAGAACCCCCGTGATGGTGAGTATGAGCCCTCACCGGCGTGACTCGGTGCACAAGGGGGCTTGTGCACTTGAAATGTGGCCGCTGTAATGGGGGAGTTGGATTTTCTTTCTTTGTTGTTTTTAGATTTATTTATTTATTTATTTGAGAGAGAGAGAGAGAGAGAGCACGAGTGGGGAGGGAGGCAGAGGGAGAGAGAGAATCTCTAGCAGATTCCCCGCTGAGCACGGAGCCTGACGTGAGGCTTGATCTCACAACCCCAAGATCGTGACCTGAGTCAAAACCAGGAGTCAAATGCTCAACCGACTGAGCCACCCAAGGTGCCCCGGAGCTGAATTTTCAACTTGATTTCATTTTATTTCCTTTACATTTAAATAGACACCCATGCTAGGGGTTTCCCTTGTGGGGGGTGCAGGGACATAGCCTCAGTCTCTCCCCAAAGAGTATAAGCAGAGCCTTGTCCCTTTGGTTCATGGGTATCCCCCAGGGCTGAAAACATTTTCTAGCACACGTAGTAAGTGCTCGGAAAAACCTCATGAATGAATGCCTCTCTCATCACAGAATCACATTGTCCCCCTCCAGGCCCAGAGGGGGTAAGCATTTAGTAACTCACACACAGCAAGGCCATGCCCCCTGAATCAGACTTTCTCCCCTGCCCACCCCCACTTGGCTCCCTGGTGTTTTGCTGGCAGCAGGGAACTGATTAAAACCAATCAGCCTGATGAACCCAGGAGAGTCTGAGATGCCCAACTCCAGGCGGTGCTTGCCGCAGGCTAGGATTACCGATGAGCAAAGGCAAGAGGCCGTCTCATGGGCCGGGGAGGGAGGACAGGGATCCATGGGGGTGTGCTAGTCACAGGTCAAGTAGCCTGAATGGCTCAAGATGATAAGCCCAGGAGACAGCAGACTTACTTTTTCTTTTTTTTTTTTAATCAAGAATTCTTTATGGGTCCTGCCAGACCAGCCTCAAGAACCAGGAGTCAACAAAAAATCAAGCTGGACATTTTAAAAGGAAACAGGAAAACTTGTTTCCTGCTGGTTAGAGCAGGAAGCGGGTTTATAATTGGAAAGCGAAAGATGGGGAGGGGGAATGTGGGGTCTGTATGGCCTGAGAACAGGAATAGTCCATGTCTGAGCTCAGCCCTGCCCCGGATCCCCCGGGAGTGAGGAGGGTGAGGCAGTCCCATGGCCGGGCCGAGTCTACATCCTCGTCACCCAGCTCCTTTGCACCTCAGCTTTCCCATCTGTACAAGGACAAGAAAGGATCCCACCCCACAGGGGACGGGGACAATCACACGTGAAGTGTGAGGTCCGATGGGAGCTTAGCTGCTGACCGTCAGCACAGTCTCGCCGCTGGGAGGAGCTTGCACCTCCCGCAAGCAGCTGTACTGACGACAGAGGGCCAGGTGGAGGGGACAGCCCGGGCAAAGGCTCAGAGGCAGGACGGAGTGGACATATTTGGACCCTAAAACTGGCAGGTCCCAACTGTCCCTCTGCTCTTGACCATGATTTCAGGAGGTCCTTTGTCTGTCCTGCCTCCTCCCTGTGGTTCCCTCCGTGGGAAGCCCTGGGAGTGGGATGAAGGGGGGGTGGACAGAGCAGAAGGCAAGGGTGACAGCAGGCAGGCCGACTTAGTCGTCTGGTTCATCAGCCTGACAGGTGACAATGACAGCCCCAGGAGGCACAGGAGTGGCCTCCACCATCTCAGTGGTTGCTCAGTGTAGCAAAGAAACAAAAAACAAAAACAAAAACAAAAGAACAGGATACGAGTTACATTCCAGAGAAGGAGCAAATCATTTTATTTTAGTGTAAGCGTAGAGAGGCTAGGACATACATATACTAAAAAATGATTCATTGTTGATCTGAAACTCAAGTGTAACGGGGTTCGGTGTGTGCAGGCCTGGAGCCAGGTTGACAGTGCGACCTCAGATCCTGCCCAGGAGCTGCCTCCTTGCTCTGCATGAAGTTCAAGTGCCCACGGCCAGGCCCACCCACTTCCCATCTCCACCCAGCATCATTCTGGCCCCTTATTAACTGACCCCCGTCGCCCTTGCGGTGTCCTGGCCCCGAGTGCGGTTCTCACGGCCACCCTCTTCCCCTTCCCCTTCCCCTCCTTCCTCCAGCCCTCCTGCTGGGGCTCTCTTCCCTCCCCGCCCCCGCAGGAGTCAGCTGGCTCCCCTGCTATTTCTCACCTCCCGTGGCCCTTGCCTTCAGAACAGGCAGATACCATTCAACACTTACTTGTGAAATGCCTCTGTCCCTGTTTGCAGGGTATCTCTGGCTCACCGCTGTACCCCAGCGATTGGCCCCCATCCCCAAGTTAGCGGGCGCCGTAACCATCTGTGCTGTGGAGATGAACAGAAACTATTCCAGGAAGTCAGGCGGTGGGGGTGGGAGGGGGAGGCAGAGAAGGAAGGTCTGAAGCAGCCACGTGCTCACACCTCCCCGGAGAGACACACCATTTCTGACCCTGGCCCTCAGCCTCCAGATGGGACAGGAGCCCATGGCCATGGTCAAGGGGCCAGAAGTCTCTCAAGAGCTCTGCACACCCAGCAGCTCGCTTGGGGCAGCTCTTGCCTCCTCCCGGTGGCCCTATCCCCCCAGCCCCCCAAGTAGTGCCTGACACCCCTCCCTGCTCTGCTGCCCTGGGAGGCTTGTCCCTGGAGACTCAGATCCTCCAGAGAGCGACACCGGCCTCTTCTCCCCGCTCTAGACCACAGTCCGGGCGCCCAGGGCCTGTCTGCGATGTCCTGTCCCTGTCCCCAGTACCTCCCAGTGTCTGCACACGTGGTACCAACTCAACAATGATCTGTAGGGTGAATGAATGAGTAAATGGCCTGTTTCCTCCAGGCCCCAGTGAGTTTTTCAGGGACTTGGTAGGGGAGGGAGAGTGGCGGCAGCAGCAGATGGCCACTGGGACCAGGAATGAAGGCTAAAAAGGGAACGTGATGCGGAGAAGGGGGCTGAAGCCACAGGCACGCTTCTCTCCATTGATGTCATCTTGGACCAAACCCAGCAAGGGCCAGTCTGGGTTATCACAAATTATGTCTCCCCAGGCAAGCATTATCATCTGATTTCCAGCAAATTACAGAATTAAGGGTGGGGTTGGCTAGGCCTGTTCTATATTTGGCACTGGCATATCAGCCGCACCAGCAAGAGCCTGCTGGGATTGTGCTCAAAAACCTGATTAAGGTAGGTTTGGGCCGGAACGCCGCGTGCTGCCCCCAGAAGGCTGAGGATATCAGAGGCCGGAGGGACTAGACAAATGGATTGGCCTGAGAGCCGCGCGCCCCCAGCCGCTCGTCCCCGCTGACTCCTATAATGTAGCCGCGGCGAGGGTGGGGGGTGGCAGCTGGCAGGCGTTGTGTTGCCAGAAGGTGTTGCTGGCGTCTCTCATGGGGACGAGATTACGCCCAGCAGCCAGGGAGGTTGGGAACATGTGCAGAGAGGAACCAACAAGGCGCGAATGAGTACATCTTGTTGGAGCAGGAGGAGGAGGCAGGAAAAGTTGGGGGTTATGAATTAGAGGAGGGCTTCTCTATGCAGCCTTAGCTCTTGCTACCTTTAGAGGATGTCTGGTGTTTTTGCCTGATTAACATTCATATTCCTCCTTCTGGAAATATCATCCTTGCTTTCCCTTGAGGAACTGCCCATCCCCCCACTCTTGGCTGTGTTGTCCATGCAAGGCTGACACCTTCCCACGTGTAAGACCTAGGGATGGGTCTGAGCCCTAGTTCAGACACTAGCCCTGAGCTTGCCCAGGGATGGCTTGCCGTGGAAGCTGGCTCAATCAGGGTCAGCCCTGGGACTTCGGGTGGGATTACTGGGAACAAAATGTTCTTCCCCAACTAAGGTTGAAGCAGGAGGGAAGGAAGCTCCAAGCTATTCATTGATCTCAGAAGGAAGCCAGTGCAAGAGAAACAGGATAAGGAGATGGAATAAGGAAAAGGGAATCCTGGATCCAGCTGTGCCTGAAGCTCATCTCCCACACTCTTCTGATAACATGAGCAAAACATTCCCTTTGAGCTGACTTTCTGTGATTTGCAAATTAAAGAACCCACTGATTACCCTCAGTCCTCCACTCCAGCCACATGAGCCTTGGTTGCAGTTCTCAGAAGGTGTCAGACACCCCCCACCTGCCGACTGTTACTCCAGATGTAACCTCCACCAGGAATGCCAGCACCACCTCAAGACCTCCTGTTGAAACCCTTCTCTACCCTTCGAGGAGCACCCTGAGATGTTGCGGTCACGCCCACGGTGGACAGAGCGAACTCCTCCCAGGGCCCACCTGGTGGCACTGATTCCGCATCATTTGTGTACATATTTAACTCTGCCCGGCGGCCCAGCACCGTGATGGGAGCATGAGCTCATTTCATCTTCACACCCGCCCCCTGAGGTGCTCGCCTTACAATCTCTGTCCCACAGGGTGGCACTGACTCAGGCTGCGACCTGGTCCATGTCCCAGGGGAGAGGCGGGGCCGGGCCCCCAGAGCTTCGTCTCGGGTGGGCTATGCTGTCCTGGCCACTGGCTGCTGTGCCTGCAGGGTCTTCCTCCCGCTCTCATGGCAGCGGCTTGAGGGAAAAGTCCAGGGGAAAGAGTGTCAACGCGGCATTCGCCAACGTGGGCTCTCACGGACGCTGCACTTCCTAGAAGCTGTGTTTCCCTGGGCAAGTAACTCCTCCGGGTTTCACCTTCTGCTGCTTAGTGTTACTGCGGCAAAATACGCCCGTCGTGAACTGTAGCATCTGAACCAGTTTTATTCGTACAGTTGGGTGACATCGAGGGCACTCGGCGCCAGGCAGCCATCACCCCCGCCCATCTCCAGAGCTCTTTTCATCGTGTAAAATTTTGACTCAGTACCCATTAAACACTAACTCCCGTCCCCTCCCCCTCCGGCCCCTGGAAACCACCACTGTCCTTTCCGCCTCTGCGAATCCCACTGCTCTAGGTCACTTCCCGCGACTGCGGTCATCGCGTGTTCATCCCTGTGCGCCTGGCTTCTGTCATTTAGCTTAAAGTCCTCGAGCTTCATCCACGTTCTAGCCCCTGTCAGTATTTCCTTCCTTTTTGAGGCTGGCTAATATTCCATTGTAGGTAGCCTCCCTTGTCTCAGTTCCCCTCTCGGGAACCAGGCTGTGTCCGCAGCGAGAGAACATTCTCGACCCCAATTCCTCTCCTCTCCAGTCTGAGGAACATGCACTGGGAGCCAGAGGCTGTGCTGGGAGCCGTCCCTCCCGCCCACCGGCTCTCACCCCAGTGCCAAGGAGAGCCCATCCGTGGGACCACAGAGCAGGAGAAGAATAGTGCCAGTCCGGGAACTCTTGGCTGAACCTCCAAGGGCAAGGTGATGTTTCAGCTTTCCCAGAGTATCTGCAAGGCATCAATACTGCGGAGCAAGGAGATGAAACACTCAGGGCCTGTGCAGGGGAGCTGCCTGCGAAAACCCTGGGGAGGAAGGAAGGCCGCCAGCTGGTCCTCTGGGCCCGAAGACCAGCTGCATGAAAGGATTCCTTTAGGTTGGCACTGCCTGTCTGCCTTCCAGACTCTCCTGCAGCCGTTGCCTGGGCTGAGCCAGGCTCGGGGCTGGGCACGCTGGCGGGCACAGTGGGCAGAGGAGGGTGAGGGGCTCCAAGTCACCCTGGGCCTGTCGGCGGGGCTCGGGCTTACCTGGTGCAGTGTGCTAAATACCGATAGGATTCTACAGCCTCGAGGATCATCCAGAAGGTTCCTTCCTTCCTTCGAAAAATTCTAAAAGATTTTTTTTTTAAATTTACTTGACAGAGAGTGAGATTACAAGTAGGCAGAGAGGCAGGCAGAGAGAGAAGAGGAAGCAGGCTCCCCGCTGAGCAGGGAGCCCGATGCGGGCCTCGATCCTGCGACCCTGAGATCATGACCTGAGCCGACGGCAGAGGCTTTAACCCACTGAGCCACCCAGGCACCCTTCAAAAAATTCTAAAAATTAGAATCCAAATGATCACTCGGTCCCCAAGCCCTGTGGGAACTGGAGCTGGGGAAGGGCTGGCGGTTTCAGGGAGCCATCCCAAGGTGGTGGAAGGACAGCCACTCTCACTGTCAGTGAGGACGATGACGGGGTTAGGAAGCTGCTGTCACTGTGTCCCGCCTCCCCCACCATCGATGTGAGCATACCCCTCCCTACCGTGGAAGACTGGAGGAACGTCTCGGCTCTCCAACTCCCTCCCTGCCCCTTACAGAATTCCACACCCATAGTTTGCCCCACTGGGGACCCGAGAGCAAGCACACTTATGGTGATGAGCCCCGGGGAATGTGTAGATTTGTTGCATCACGATATTGTACACCGGAAGCTACTATCACGCCATGGTAACTACACTGGGATTAAAATTTAAAAACAATTATAATAATATAATAATGAAAATATTATATTAATATAATATTGAAATATAAAATATATAATAATATCATAATAAAAAAAGAATTCTATATCCACACCTTTTGCCAAGGGGCTTGGCCGTAGCCTGTCCGGAGGGGAAGCGTCCTTCCCTGACCCAGGAGGTTGGGCCTGGCCCCGTGACTCGCTCAGGCCAATGGAAAGGAACTGTGCTTACATAATTCGGCTCGGTCTCCCGCGCTTTGGCCATCTGCTCTCCGAAGAGCATGCCCCGAGCAGTACCAGGCCAAGTCGAAGCAGAAAACCAGGGGATCTGGCCTGAACCCAACACCCAGCCAGGAGCCACGCCTGACCAAACCGAGCAGCGATCTGCCGAACCCGAGCTGACCGGAGACCCAGCAGGGAAAAAAATAATGATTGGCTCCCGCAGGCCACGGAATGTGGCCACTTGTCCTCCTCAGGAGTCCCGTAGCACGTGGCTGATTTGTGTACCACATGCACATACGTGTGTGCAGACAACACAAATGTGAGCTCACCCGTGAACATACACGGGGTGTGTGCTCTACCCACGTCACAACTCGACAAACACAACCTGAAATCCACAGACAGATCCTCCCTCGTGGCTGGGGGCTAGGCAGTCCCGCCTCCGCGTCCCTGACTGTGCTTGCGGCCCTCGCTGGGCTTTACTCCCACCCGAGGCTGGGAACCAGGGCCCCTTTCCTTCTAGCAGAAGCATGGGGGTTGGAGGGGGGAGTGACAGCAGTGTGGCCTCACATCTGTGTCCCACAGTGACCAGTCCGGGCTGCGCCACACCAGTTCAAATGCCAGGTTTGAGTTTCGTTGGATAGACTCAATCAGTGTTGGCCATTTTCTCCGTGGATTCTGGGGACTCTTGGGGCCACCAGCCCTGGAATGTCAGAATTCCTCTGGTCCCACGAGGCTGGTGGAAGGAGCCTACTGGGCAGAAAGGAGACTGGGGCCCCGGCCTTGCTCTGGGGGTGGGGAGTCCCATGGGCCTCCCTGATGTCCCCCCTTAGCCTTGGGGTCCAACTCTGAGCATGGAAGTCAAGGACATCTGATGATGAGAGAACCAGGCCCTGGCATCGGACCGCTCTGCCCCTGAGGGTCCTCGAGCAAGTCCCTTCACCCCCCTGGGCCTCAGTTTCTCTCTGTGTAGCCTACTTAAGCCAACCCCTGAGTCGAGCCTCAGAGTCCAGCCCCTCTCACCCACTAAACACACTGCTCCAGAAATTCTTCCCTCTTCCCTCCGCATCATCGGGTTTCCCCTCTGTCCTGGGTCATTCTCAACAGCCTATAAGTGTGCTCAAGTTTCTCCACCTCAAAACAACCCATCACGAAAACCCTGGCCACGTCCCCTGCCCCCGCACATCTGTTTCCTGGGTTGCCCCTCAGAACGAAGCTCCTTGAGAGAGTTGCCGGGCCACATCGGCGAAGGCAGGCTGTCCCCCTTGCCACTCTTCCCAGTCTGTCCTGAGCCCACCGCCATCAGGTTTTGTCCCCACGATTCCACCATAACCACTCTCATCAGCATCAGGACGGCCTCCCGTCACTAAATCCAGTGTCATTTCTTGGGCTCCTCTTACTGGGCTCACTGCACGAGCCGACTGCTCCCTCTTTGTGGAGTCTCCATGCTTCTGGCTCCCTTCCTGCCTCCTGGGTGTGGCCGTCCTCACCTGCTACTGCTCCCCCTCCCTTCCTGGCCTCTAGCCCATGAGGGTACCTGTCTTCATCTTTTCTGTCCACACCCACCTCCTTGAGGGTCGCAAACACAAATACCGTAGGTACCGTGGCAAACGCTAAACCCAGACTTGTGCCCTGACCCCCAGCATCGTACCCGACTTCTTACTGGATAGCTCTGCCCCGCCACTGATAGGCATCTAAACTCCATACTTCCCCAACTTAGAAAATGAGAATGTCCCCTTCCCATCATTGACCCCAACACCTGGAGTGATGACCCCTGACAACTTCCTTTTCCTTCCTCTGGTGTTCCCTCCAGCCCTTCAGCACTTCCTGTCGGCTCTACCTCATTAGGCTCTACACATTAGGATATGTCCCTAATCTGACCACTCCCTGTTTCTTCCCCTTCCCCTTCTAGAGCCATCCCTGCATGTCACTTCTCTGACCCAAATACCAGCCCCCAGAAATTCCATCTCACTCAAGGTAAAAGCCCAGGTACCAGCTTTGAACCATAGAGCCCAACCTGGTCCCTGGGCTCTGCCAGAGAAGCCGAGCCAGAGGGTCCTGAGAATGGCTTCTCTGTCACTGCCCCCTTCGCTCACCCTACTATAGTCACACTGATCCCACACTGCTCCTGAAACAACCTAAGGCCTTTGCAGTGGCTATTCCCTCTGCCAGGAGCACTTGGCTCAGGTACATAGATGGCTCCTTCCAGGCTGTGCTCAGATCTGACCTTCTCTTGATGCCTTTTCTGAGCACCAGGTTTTCCATTGCAAGCCCCACCACACCCCTCCACTCACCAGCCCCTTCCCCCTGATCTCCCTGTCATACTTACTTATGATGTATGACTCTAGATAGTAAGCTCCATGAGAGTAAGGATTGCTATGTTTTCCATGGTACCTAGAACATAGTAGGAGCTCGGTAAATACCTGCTAATGAATCATGAGCAAATGAGGACAGTTCTGCACCTGCCTCACTGGGGTTGGGGTTCGATAAGAGAGTGCAAGTTGTTCGCTTAAGCTAGGGCACGTGGGTCCACACAGAAATATTAGTCCTAATGTTATTGTCATGGTTACCATCACTACTATCACCACCATCACCAGCATCATTGCCACTATCATCACTATCATCATCATCACCACCATCACCATCATCACCATCAATATCATCATCATCATCATCCCCATCACCATCATCATCACCATCACCACCACCACCATCATTACCATCACTACCATCATCATCATCATCACCACCATCATTATGATCATCCCCTTTATCATCATCACCATCTTTATCATCATCATCACCACCACCATCATCATCACCACATCTTCATTACCATCAGTATCACCACCACCATCATCATCATCATCACTATTACCACCATCATTATGACTGTCACCACCACCATCATCACAATCATCATCATCACCATCACCACCATCATTATCATCACTATCACCACCACCATCACCACAACCACCACCATCATCACTGTCACCATCATCATCACTATCATTACCACCATCATTACCATCATCACCACCACCATCACCACCACTATCATCACCATCACCATCATCACCACCACCACCACCATCACCACCATCATCATCACCATCATTATCACCATCATCATCATCACCATCATCATCACCATCACCACCATATCATCATCATCATCACCATCACCATCATCCTTTTTTCTCCACTGCAGAGAGTAGAGTTCAGGATCACAGAGCATGGCCCTAGAAGATCAGGCCACCTCTACAAAGCCTCCCTTGATAGAGGTAGACCACCCCTCTAGAAAAAGACCCTCAAACCTCAAGGTGGGATTTGAAATTTCTAGAGCTGGGAGGGACCCTAAATACTCTCTGTCTAGTTTCAAATTTGCTATTCTTTTTGTCTAGGGATCCTTTGCTCAGCCCAAAGTGGAAGGTATCAGCATGATATGTAAAATAGGAAAGGGAAGAAGCTGTTCTGGCTGAACTGAGGGCATCTTCCTGGAGTCCTGCCCAGCCTCCTGGACCCCTGGAGCTTTGCCAAGTGCCATTTGAGAACCCCCAGTCAGAGGTTCTCTCTTCCTCTCTCCATTCCACAGAGGAGAAAACTGTGAGAAGCTAGGTTAAAACCCTTCTCCAAGGTCTGGGGAGGTGCTGGGGAGGATGGACCACTGGCAAGCCCATCAGAGCCCCTCCTCCTAGCTCTGCACCCTTAGACCCCCATTTTCATAAGATCCACGTTCCTCCAAGTGCCACACTCCATCCAGCCCATGTAATTGAGGCCAATTATTTAGTACAAAAGAACAGAGAACACATCAGTTCATGCCTTTGTCCCCACAATAGGGCCTTGAACAAGGAGCTCCAGCTGCCTTTGTCCCCAGTGATGCTCATTAAAGACCAGCTGAGCTCAACCTCCCAGGGCAGGGCTGGGCCTGCCAAGGGCAAGCTGTGTGGCCAGAGCAATTCACTGAGGACTTCTAGGGCAGGAGCCCAGCTGTGGGTGCAGAGTCCCTGACATGGGACAGAGAGCTTCCGGGAGGTTGGCAGGCCGTGGGGTGTAAGGGTCGGAGTGTCTGGGAACCTTGGGAGTGTCACTTTCCCTGCAAGAGTCGAGGTCCTGATCCATACATGGGGGCCAACCACGCAGAAGCTGTAAGTCGTACCTGTAGAGTACTTAGCACAGTACCTGCGACGTGGTGCATGCTAATATTAGCTATTTTTATCCATTTGTGACAGTTAAAAGGCTATTGTCATTAAAACAATAGTGTTAACTTTGGAGTCAAGAGACCTAGCTTTGAGCCTGGCCCTGCCACTTACATGCTACATGACCTTGAAATTTCGTATAACCTCTCATCTGTAAAATGTTGTATAACGTACAGATCTCAAAGGCCCATTGGGAGAACAGTCTCTGTACCAGCCAGCCAGCCATGCACCAAGCACTTAGAAAGTCACAGCTGGATCAGCCAAGAGCCCGTGCCTGTCATCACCCAGGGCAGCCCAGGAAAGGGAAGCAGTCACCTCTAATCTCTGCAGATGGCAGGCCACACTCCTTCCTGGTTGGGTGACCTTGGCAGGCTGCTCACCCTCTCCGGGCCTCAGTTCCTCATCTGGACACTGGGGACAAGGACAAAGACGGCACCCACGGAAAAGACGGAGCTGGAGAGCAGTAGCCAGTCTTTAGTAACTGCACGGTAAGGGTAGGGGTTGGTTCCGATGGTTTCTCCATCCCACTGCCCGCTAAGCTCCGCAAGATCATTTTAATGCAGTGTATCTTACCGGCAACAGCGACTAAGCCCCATTTCACATCTGTAGTAACTGAGTTCAGCAAGTTTGAAGTAATGTGTCTAGTACCAGCTAAGTAACAAACAGCAAAAACAGGATGCCACCCCGGTTGGATCGGGCCAAAGTCTATGCATTTGACTACCCTGCTATGCCCTGCTCCATCCAACCCAGTAGGAATTCCCCGCATCTACCCAGTGAATGAGAGGGGTTATGAACGTTGGCATGGTTAGAGGAAATCAGGGCAGACTTTATGGAGGTAGCGGCATTTGAGTCTTGAGGAACGGGTCCTATCACATCAGGTGGAAATTAGGGAAGAATAGTCCCAGGTACAGCATGAGAAATGAGCTGAGGACCAGGGCATAGGACTTGATGGAGCATAGAGCATTGTTCCTCTCGTATGGTGGGATGGGGTAGGAAGGGGGGTAAGGGGATCACCAAAACTAGGAGGCCCAACAAGCCTCGGCTCTGAAGCCTTATATAGAACCAAATTAGAGAGGTTGCCCCTCCAGCTCCCTCCCTGCTCAGGGTCAGCTCTCCCCAACAGCACCTGTTTGTACCAGGTCCCCCTCCTTATCAGGACCTTGACTATTGCCCAAAGCCCCAGACCTACTGAGAGGAACGAAGCCCTCTTATAACTCTAGGGCAGGCTTCCTCAACCTCGGCGCCATAGACATTTGGGACAGGAAAATTCTTTGCTGTGGGAGGCTCTCTGTCTTGGACACAGCAGTATCCAGGACCTCTGCCCACCAGAAGCCAGAAGCACCCTGTCCCTAGCGTGACAATCAAAACCATCTCCAGACTTTACTGAAGGTCCCTAGTAGGAGTAAAATCACCCCCAGTTAAGAACCACTGCTCCAGGGCCCCCCTCTCTGGGCCCAGGTGTGGACTTCCTGGATCCTTCCCCCTGGATTGGCAGCCTCCTGTCCTTCCAGAGGGCAGCCCTCCTCCGCACTTCCAGATGCTTTTGGGAAAGATCAGGCAGAGCTTCATCCCGAGCTAACAGCATCACCCAGGACGAGCTGGTCCCCACTAGGAAATGGACCATATTTGCCCTGTTGCAGCGCATGAGAAGACAGACGCGCCGTCCACACCCGGCCCCTACCAGCACCCTCATCCATTACTGGGCAGAAAGAACATGAGCTACAGTGGGACCCGGGGCATCACTTTTTTAATAATGATAAATCTCAGTGGTTTTCCAGAAGGTCAGCTGGCCTGGGGCAGAGAGGTAACTCGGCTGCTAAACTCTGATAAATCATCCTCACAGCCCATGGAGGGGAACAAAGCACTTTTTTTCCCCTCTTGGTCACAATTTTTATTATAAAGGCAGCAATACTACAAAAAGTTTAGAAAGTAGAGAAAAAAAACGTCATTTGTCCTGCCTCTGGGACTGTTTGGATATCTGGATATTTGGCCGGGCATAATTATGAATCTCCTGTAATTACAGGCACAGGGTATACGCCACGAAGATATTCTGGCTTCTTTTCGTGTTTTTATTTCAAATGGTGTATAATGCCAAGAACATCTCTTTATGTTGCTCCATGAGGTCCATCATTCCAAGACAATGGTGTTTCTCCCAAGTGTGGTTTTGGATGACAAGGGGCCCGTCTTCGTGGGTGGGGCTCTCGAAGGTCTGTGGCCTCATAAACAAATGTGGGTCTGAGAAGAGTGGTCAGAGCCTTGGGTGGACCATGAAATCCTGCAGCTCCATAATTATAAAAACATGGTACTTACCTAAAAGAGAGTTTTGGAGGATGAGAGGGGGATCAGTTTCTTGGGTGGAGCCCCTGAGATGCTAAGATTTCAAAATTAAAAGGATGTGCTATTTGAGATCAGAAAGCCCTGTGGTTTCTAAATTTGAGAATGTGTGTTTTCCCACAGGGAGAGGTCAGCTTCTTGGCCAAGGCCACAGACCCCTGTGGCTGCAAAGGTCTTGGGTCTCAGCACAAGTATTCCTGCTGTTTTGATGTGCCTGCCTGGGTCTGAAGAAAGCATGAAGTGTCTGCCTCTCCCTCTCCCTATAGAACAGGGTCTATAGGATGCACAGGCAGCCACATGAGCCAAGATGAGCTCTGGCCCTTGACCTGCAACACAATAAATCATCTCAGCATTGCAAGCCGTGAGAACCAGAGAGGAGACTCACAGAGTAGCCCTGTTGGAGAAATAACCGAGGGGTGGGAGCCTCACTAGGGGTGGTGGTTGGAAGGAGAGGATGCAAATGTGTAGCTGGAGAGAGGAGAGGGAGGAAGAGGGCATGGGTGATTCCTGAGATGTCCTTGGAGGCGGGCCAAGGACAGCCTTGCAAGCCACAGTGAGGAATTTGTGTTTAGTCCTGAGTGAATCGCAGGATGGAAGGTTTGACCCTTCAGGAAGATCACTCTGGATGCTGAGCTGATACCCTGTCAAGGAGATAGGCACGTCAATCCTGCAAACAGGGAGACAGGCCAGGGGGAGGCTCCACCTTCCTCCAGGACAGGGATACACTGGGCAAGGGAAAAGAGATAGAGCGAAGATATTTAGCCATTCCTTGTCATTCCCGGGTTCCGTGTTTGTGAATTCACCCACTTGCTACAATTTATTTCTAAGCCCCAAAATAATGCCTGTGGTGCTTTCATGGTCATTCATGGACACATGCAGAGCAGCAAACTTTTGAGTTGCCCACATGCATCCAGGTGAGGTCAGACAAGATGATGATCTGCCTTCTTACTTCATCTTGTACTGTAAGCAAGTGTCTTTCTACAGTTTATTTAGTGGCGCATTTTTTCACCTTTGTGTTTTTTCTCGGTGATCTTGTTCTTTAAAATCACCTCCACTGAAGTTCTGTCTACTCTTCCTGAGCACAAGGAAGCTGTGATGTGTCTTACGAGAAAATTCTTATGTTAGATAAGTTTTGTCTAGGCAGAGTACTGTTGGACGTGAGTTCAAGGTTAGTCAATCAGTGTGTATTAAATAAGATGTCTTTAAACAGAAACACACATAAAACAAAATTGTGTGCAGAATGCGGTTGAAAATGTTGTGACCAGAGGCTCACAGGAACCTAACCGTATGTTTCCGCTAGGAGCAAAGGTGACAGTATTCCCTAAGCCAGCGTTTGCGCAACTTTATGGTACATAGTTACTGTGAATAATGGGCATCAATTGTATTTGAAGGTGGAATCAATGGGACTTGCCAATGGAATTAGATGTGGGGGCAGGAGGAACCATAGAGGGCTCCCGTATTCCTGCCTGGCCCCAGGCAGTGGTGGTGCCTGCCGACACTGGAAGGGGTGGGGCAAGAGTACTAGTGGAAGCATCTGGATCAAAGCCTCCTGCCTCCTTCTCTTCCCACCTCTAGCTCTGCCCATCCCTCGTCGCAAGGAACCTACCTGAGTGCACATCCAAGAATGTCCACACATCCCACCAGCCAGCAGTCATCCCGTGGCCTCCCTTGGCCTAGAGGTGAGCACCAGGACAGCTGTCTGGAGGGTGGAATTGGGGAAGGACCTTTGGAACCAGCCTGAGCTCCTGTCTGGGGAATTCGGGTCTGGTGTACCTAGAATCTGATCTAGGAAGAGAGGATGTGTACTTCAAGCAGGTGCATCCTTTTGGTGCTGTGGGATCCTCACCCCATGAGAGAGGTGCAGCTGGAGGAGGGCCAAGGCAGGACCCCACTTCAGTAGCTACTTGCCACGTGTGGCCATTGACCACTTCAGATGTGCCTGGTCCAAACTGAGATGGGCTGTAAGTGTAAGATACATATCGGGTCCTGACGACATCAGATATAAAAAACACACCTCAGTCATAATTTTTATATTGATTTCTTGTTGAAGTGATTAATGTTTGAAACATATTAAGTTAAATAATATATATTATTGAAATTAATTTCACATGCCTCTTTTTACTTTTTCAAAAAAGCATGGCCGCTAGGAAATGTAAATCTGCCTATGTGGCTCACAGCAGATTTCTTCCACACGGTGCTGCTCTCAAGCATGAGGCCCAGGGTGGACACTGCAGCTGTGCAGGGGCTGAAGACCCGGAGCAGTAAGGTGAGACATGGGTACATGGACTCCTATGGTAATGCCTACTCCTTGTCCACCAACCTGCTGGCCGCTGTCCTCTCACATTTGACAATTGTCAAGATTTTACCACATTTGCCTCATCCGGGGTTAATTGTAATGATGTTTAAGATTTTCCCAGGCAGCCCTTAGAAAGGCAGAAATGGCCACAAATTCTTTCCCTCTTGGAGAGGTGGTGTGTATTTCTGCACCCCTTGATGTTGGCCATGTCACTTGCTTTGGCCAATGGGACCTCGGTAAACGTGACTCCAACAGAGGGTCAGATAGCGTTTGTGCATTGCAGCTTGCCCATTCTTGCTGCTCTTGAAATGGCGCTGTCTTGGGAAGAAGCATTGAAGACCCCAGTTAATAGCCTCCCTATATCCAAAGGTGTAAGTGATCTTCTCAATCCACGAATCTGAGCTGTCTCTATAATTCACTTTGAGGGTAGATTGCAGTAGAAGTGAGGCTTGCCTGTTCTAAGCCTTGTCCTCAGGAGGCTTTGCAAACTTCTGCTTCTTCTTTTGAGTTCTGGTAGCTGCTCTGTGAATAAGCCCAGGCTAGCCTGCTGGAGGATGAGAGACCATGAGGGGCAGAAGCACATCAACTCAGGTCTCCCCACTGAAGCCAGCCAAAAACAGCCCTACTCCCAGCCGAGCTGCTGATAACAGATTCATAAACAAGCCTGGCAAAGATCAGCCAAGTTGAGTCCAGAGTAGTGGAACTTCCCAGCCAATCTGCAGACTTGTGAGCTATATAAATGCTTGTTGCTTTAAGTTATTAAATTTGGGGTTGTTTGTTATGCAGCAAGAGCTAACTAATATAGCCATAAAGATACGGATGAGATTTGAACTCGTCAGACCTGATACCAAAGTCAAAGATATTAACGATCTCACTCTATTAATTACATCCAAATTTTTCTGCTGTGAGGAGAAGTGGAAAAATACCAGTCTAATGATGTGGGAGTTGTCACCTTCCCTACAGGCAAGAAGAATGGCTGTCCCATGCTGTGCCACCTTCAAAAAGCACACCATCTGAACTTTTGGTCCCAAGATGAAAGATTAATAAGGAGGCTCTGCTGTCCTTGGGGATGACACTTCCCTTTGAGATACCAACTCCAGTTATCTTCCTCATTAGGGATTATTAACCTCATCTTTCTATGCCTATTGTTAGGACCCAGGAAGAGGCTGCTTTGCAGATCCTGTTCTGCCTCAATAATTACCCATCAGGGGAAATGAGCACCTGTAACGGAAATCTTCCTAATTTCCAGCATTTGCCAAGCACTCTCTATTTGCAAACTTCCACAAACCTCTATCCACCCAATTCATTAGACTTGCTTCTTGGATGAATCCAACAGCCACTTTGATGATATAATCACTCTACTTTGCATTAGTGCTTTTCTCCAGGATATCAGAACAATTTATAGCTAATTTATCCAATTCACCTCCCTGGTGAGGCCAGTGGCAGGACTCATGGAGGGAAGAAAGAAGCTTAGATTTTTATTCTCTTGGTCTCACCAAAACTGGAACTTCCAGAGAGGTTACGTTTGCTACTGCTATGTAACAAACAACCACAAATACAGAGACTTCCCATTCTGCCCACATTTCTTATTTCAGTTTCTGCAGATCAGGAGGCTGGACACAGCTTAGCAGGGTCCTCTGCTCCAGGGTCTCCCCCCACCCCCCAGGCATGGCCAGGGCTACAGTCTCATCAGAGTCTCAGCTGGGGAAGGGTCTGCTTCAGGCTCCTTCAGGCTATTGGTAGAATTCTTCTCTTTGTAGCTCCAGGACTGAGATGACCGTTTCCTGGCTGACTGTCGGCCAAGGGCCACTTTCAGCTCTCAAAGGCCACCGACAGTTCTTTGCCAGGTGGCCCTTTCCATAAGCACCCTCACAACATGCTTGCTTCCTTCTTCAAAGGTAGAAAACCCTTCTTTTTTTCCTCTGCAGTCTGCTAAGAAAGAATTTTATAGTGTGAAATATGATCAAAAGGGTGATGTCCCATCACCTTTGTCATATTCTATTGGTTAGAAGTGGGTCATCCGTCCCGCTCACACTCAAGGGCGAGGATTACACAAAGGTGTGGACATGGGGAGGCGGGATGTCTTCGGGGATCACCTTAAGGTCTGTCTATCACATGAGGCAGGGAAGCCAATGTCATGGTTATTGGCAATTCAGAGCTCTGGCAAGTGTGTCCAGAATCTTACACGCCTGTGCTCATCTCCCTTGGTGGCGGCCTTCTGCATCAGTGCCCATGTGTGTGGACACACTTGTGCCCCCCATACCACCTGGCACATGGCACCACCACCAGTGTCTCCCTGTCCTCCCTCAGGAGAGGTGTATCCACCCAGTTGAGGCTGCAGTTGGGGGTCTGGCTTGAAGACGGAACCTCGGGCGCCTGAGTGGCTCAGTGGGTTAAAGCCGCTGCCTTCGGCTCAGGTCATGA
>LNAC01000205.1:312664-327811 GCA_002007465.1 Ailurus styani
TAAAAAAAAAAAAAAAAATCTTAAAAAAAAAAAAAAAAAAAGACGGAACCTCCCTCACCAGGTAGACTTTGCACTAAGCAGTAGACATGGAATCAATACAAGTTGAACACTTGAAACAGAGTTGGGCCTTCTGCAAGAGCTTAATCCATGCTTTCTGTCTCTGCCACTCCTGAAAAGGAGTTTGTAAGTCAGAATTAGACCAACCTGACTTCGAACACACGAGAGGCCTATATACCGAAGGACTGTGAATGCGGGGTAACTTTTCTTAATAGAAATATATTTATAAAGCAAACCTCGCTCCTTTATTTTTCTGTTTCTTTTGTATTTTCCTATCAGGGCACTGAACGGAATACTCTCATAAATTACTGTATTCAGTCCTCACAATGACTTTTCTAGAAAGTAAGTTTTATTTTCTACATTTTGCAAAGGATGACTTCAGGTGACCCAAAAGGTGAAGGGACTTGCCAAGGCCATGGTGGCCCAGTGTGACTCCCAAATCCATGTTTTGAAACATCTAACTGGCCTACCTCTTCCTTTGCTCACCCACAATGCTTCAAATTTTGCTTGTACCCATCCCCCTGGATCCTATGTGCACTCAACCAACTTCTTCCACAGCCTTGCTCCGGGGCCAGGGCCCCAAAACCACACCGTCAAAGAGTGTTAGGATCCAGGCTATCTCTGTCTCTGTCACACACACACACACACACACACACACACACACACACACACACTCATCATGGTTTCAGATATGGCCTCTTTTAGAGAAAACAAACCAAAAAAGTCAGTCAGAGACGTTGTTTGTTTTATAGAACAGCCTGAACTGAGCGCATGCATCAGGGACCCCTCGTATTCTCGCAGCCCTGGCTTGGCCTGCTCAGTCTACTCGGCATTCAATGTCTCAGTGGCATCCAGGCAGATCTCACGGGCTTCCAGATGCTGTATGAAGACATAAAGCCCAGTCCAGAGTGACACGAGTTTGAACTTCAATGTCTACTGCGGTGTCTGCCCCAGGAAGTATGGAGGGAGACAGAAAAGTCACCTCTTCCCCCTCTTTCCTGGTGGGGGGGCGCAGGAGAGTCCTCCCTGGGATTACCTCCACCTGTGGCTGCAGGGACCTCCACACAGGAGGATCCAGCAGGGTGGCTCAGGGCGAGGGCCCACTCCAAGACCCCGTGTCCTTACCCCGCAAGTGATACGCACGCACGCTGCCCTCCCTCCGCCCCTCTGCCAGCTCCCGACCCTTCTCTTGCTCTGCTGTCTCTCTGCTTCTCACCTCCGCCTGGATTCGAATAGGCACTGCACACGCCCAGCGAGGCCGGGAGGTGGGCCTCTTATCGGCACCCCTGTTCTTGACATTGTCCTCTTGGGTCTGCCTCGCTAGACTTGGTGGAAGGACCACCCATGGGAAGGAACTGGAACAGCCCCACCCATCCCCCTCTTGGCCAGCAACTTGTTTCCCAGAACTCCTCCAGAATCCCAAGGTCTCGGCTGATAGAGGCTTCGTGGTGTCTGTGCATAGGCGTGTGTGTGCGTGTGTGTGTGTGTGTGTGTGTGTGTGTTGGTGTGTGTGGGTGTGGGTGTGGGGGCAGGTTAGCCGCCTCTTTGTAAACCTACAGCTCAGTCTTTCCAAGGTGGGACCACTCAGCCCCATTGTTTTCCACTTTGTCCCTAGACCAACAACCCCAGGCAACAGAAAAGCCCAAGTCAGCAGCCTGTCACCCTGTCGCTGTACCTTTGCTTTCCTCGGCTCACAGGGCTCCACAGAGCCTGTTGAGCACCACTCTTCCCACAAGGCAGATGCTAAATACTGCGATGATTACATCCCGCCTTGGAAGAGGCTTGCTCTCACTGTGCGGGAGACGATTTGCCACAGGCAAGATTGCAGCATCCCGCTGCTGGCCCGACACCAGCCATCTCCAAAGTAAACCCATCAGCGGCCCCTGGGAGGGCAAAGCTGGGAAGTCAAGCGAGGCAGTGGACGCTGGGCTCTGCTCTGACCTGCCAGGCTGGCGGGTATGGGCAGTCTGATGCTGCCCCGGGGTGGCCCCAGCTCTGCCCCGAATTTCTGGACAGCGTGGGTTTTTAAGCCACTGTTTATTTCTCTCTTCTAAGAGACCAGGCAGCGCCAGTTCCTGGGCTGTGTACTGTCTCTTTGAGTCTTGCTGACAGTTCTGTGAGGTAGGACTCACTTCTCCCCTTTTACAGAAGAAGAGGCAGAAGTTCAGAGTAACTTTTCCAAAGTCAGACAGACTGAATAAGGTAAGGTAGTAATGATGAAGTAGGGGCTGAAGCAAGCCCAAATTCAAGGTCTGTACCATGAACACTCTGCCTATTACTCGTTGCAATGAGAGCACAGTGGTCAAGACCTTGGCTCTGGAGCTGAAGGCTTAAATCCCAACTTGACCACTACCTCACTGTTCTGACTTCGGATATGTTACACAATCTTTCTGCAGTGCCTCCATTTCCTCATCTATAAAATAGGCATCCTAATAGTACTGCCCTCATTGGGCTATTGTGAGGAACAAACGAGACAAAGCAGGCAAAGTGCTTACAGTACCACTGTGTATGGGTGTTCACACTGGGCACTGCACAACTCCAGGGAATTGAGCAGTGCACAACTTCCACAGCTGTGCTTAACAGCCCTGCTTAGCATAGTGCCTGGCAAAGAGTTACTGCTCAGTAAAAGAGAGCTCTCAATTTTAGGGAACCACCCACCCCAGGCAGAGAAGAGGGTGATAGAAAATGCCCTCTGGCTCTTCTCTTCTCCCAGGCCCCAGGCAGCCTGGAGGCTGACTCCTCAGTATCACTCCCACAGCTCCTTAGGGAGAGAGACTCGCCCCGGGAGTCTCAGGAGACAGCCATGAAGAGGAAGCAGAGGGGACAGTGCTCAGAGTGAGTGTGGATGGCCTAGGTCTGCTCCAGAAGCAGTGAGTCCAAAGGTCACCAGACTCTGCCCTGTGGTGCCGAGTGCTCTCAGAGGAGCTGGGGGGAGAGGCCCAGGGTGGAGGGTCTCACGGACACCCTGAGACTTCAGGCAAGAGAGCATTAGGCAGATGTCTCCCCCGGAGTCAGAAGCTCCCCTTGGCACAGCTCCAGGAGCAGAGGTGAGGCTCTTGCTCACCTGCTTGGAGGCCCCTGAGCCCTAAGACAGAGCAGGACCTGAGCACTTCACATCTCTGCACCTGTGGAAGGCTCAGACAGAGTGAGTTAGTGGGAGGCAAAGTTCAGCTTGCTCAGGAAATACCTTCTATGAGACACAGGGCTTTCCCAGGCAATACACTACTCTTGAAGGTGGTGAGTTCCCCATCCCTGCTGGTATGCCAGCAGAGGTACTGCCGAAGGGACTGAAGTATCAGGTGACCCCATTGGCCTAGATGGCTGCCCAAACCTCAGTTTTGACTCTCATTCTGACCTCTCCAGCCTCCAACCTACCCAGTCAGCAAATCAGCTGTACTCTGAGCAATGGCTAGACAGCAAGCAATGAACATCTTGCACTCAGAAGCGGAAAGCAAGAGACCATGGGAGACGGCTAAGGAGGTGGGCAGAAGGGCAGGGAGGCAGAGATGGCATTTGGTTGATCCTTGGAGGGGTGGGGGAGCAGGGGCAGAGGGAGAGAGAGAATCTTAAGTAGGCCCCATGCCCAGCGCAGGGCTCGGACACGGGGCTTGATCTCACAACCTTGACGTTGTGACCTCAGCCTAAATCAAGGGTCAGATGCTTAACCAACTGAGCTTCCCATGAACAGCTTTATTTTATCATTATTATTTTAAAGATTTATTTATTTATTTATTTGACAGAGAGAGACACAGTGAGAGAGGGAACACAAGCAGGGGGAGTGGGAGAGGGAGAAGCAGGCTTCCCACTGAGCAGGGAGCCTGATGAGGGGGCTCGATCCCAGGACCCTGGGATCATGACCAGAGCCGAAGGCAGATGCTTAACAACTGAGCCACCCAGGCGCCCCAGTGAACTACTTTATTAATGCGCATGTGTCTTCTGTCTCCCCAGCATGAAAGCATTTTGAACCCCAGGTCTGTGTCCTGCTCCCCTCTGCAGGCAGGTGTGCCTGCCACATAGGAGGAGACACTCTGACCAACTGCCCAGATGAATGACCTATGTAATTCTTGTGGCATCTTAGTGAGGCAGGTCCCCCGCCGCACAGATGAGAAAAGTCCAGAAGGGCTTCATATCTTGCCCAAGGCCACACAGCTACTCAGTGGCCAGGCCGGTGTGGGATCTGGGCTGGTTTTACTCTGTGTAAGCTGTCTCTCCCTAGCTGGAGGGGAAGGATGCTGGCACCTGTCACTCAGAACCAGAGCAATTGGGTCTAGCCCATTTCCTGGCGGTGGGCTAAGGCTTGGGTGGGCTTAGCCAAGTGGACGCAAGAGCCTTCCAGGCAGTTCTCTGAGCAAGAAGCTCTTGTCTGAGTCTTTCTGGCAGGCTCCTCCAGAAGGACTGGGGCGGGAGAAGAGAGACAGTGTGGAATCAGCATTCTGAGGCACGCAGAGGCTAATCACAGATAATCGCGGTCCCCAAACTCATCCTTGGGTCAGAGGGTGGTTACAGCCCAATTATGGGTCAGAACAACTAATGACAGCTCCCGGCTCAGAAGGATGACATCCTTGACTGTGATGCTTACCCCTACCCCCACCTCCACCCGGGGGCCCCCTGGATTGGGCTGCTCCCCACAGTGAGGCGGAAATGCAGGGGACTCTTTGAACTCTGGGGCAGGGGCCTCTCCGGCTCTAACAGAAACATAGCCCACTACATGTCTGGCAGAGACGGTCCTCAGCCGTGCCTGCCCGGCAGCCTGTATGCAGAGCCAGCCGGCCAGCCTCAGCTTCACCGTGCAGCCCAGGGCCCTCTCTCCCCCTGCACCTAGCAAGGGGATCGGGGAGGTGGGCAGACAGGGCGAAGGACCACCGTGTCTTGAACACTCGGAATGTGCCAGAAATTGATGTGGTCCATGAGCAGACTAACCCCCAGGAGGACTCTCCAAAACTCCACATCTCAAATGAGGAAATGGAGGCTCAGAGAGGTTAAGTGACTGGCCCAAAGTCACACAGCTAGTGAGTTCAAGGTTTCAAACCCAGGTCTTTCTGACCCCAAACCCATGCTTTCTTCAGGATCCTGGATTCTGCCACATCCTAAAGGGTTAAGGAATGCTCACAGACCCTGGAGGGAGGGCCGGTGTCAAAGAGCAGAGTCTGAGCCCTAGCCAGATGGGTTAAAATGCCCAGTTCCTACTAAGACCCCAGAAGTGTGGATGTTGTGGACAAAGTGACCCCTAAGGTTAGGAAAGGAGTGACAGGATGGGCGGCCCCTGGAGCAACCGCACGTGTGAGAGGCAATAAAGGAGGGGCCCTCCACTGTCACCTCCCAGCAGACCCTGAGTCCTGAGATCAAGGAGCACCTGGGTGCAGGGGAAGGAGGGAGACAGGAGACAAAGGTGTGCTGAGTGGGGAGTCTCTTCCTGGTGCCAGAGAAGCACTGGGCACAAATAAAAGGCCTTTTAAACACCTTCCTGACCCTTTACAGCTCGGTCAACAGCCATTTGACACCAGAACCACTTGACACCACTTCCTTCAATGTCTTCTGGAAAGAACCCTCACGAAGAGCATATTTACACATTACCTTTGAAAATTGTTCCAAAAATAGCACCCCCTTTGGCCTACCTTTTTCCTCTGCATCCAGCTGCCTTCCCCATATTGTGTGAGTTGTTTTCGATCGAGTAACCAATCGCTAGCGTCATGACTTTGATTGTCTGGCTGGCTCAGAGGGTGAGGAGGCCAGCAGATGGGTGCGGATATGAAGACAATGGAGGCCTCCCTGCTGGCTGGGCCCGGGGCTCAGCTGGGGGAAGGAAACTATTAGAACGCCTGTGGGTGTCGGAGTGGAAGGAGTCCTCCGAGGGTTGGGAGGGGGGACGCTGCTCAAGGACAGGCTGCTCCTGCTGCAGTCTAGAATGTTCTAGAAGCTCCTGGGGAGTTGGGTAGGGGTGTAGGGAGGGGCTTTATTGTTGGCGTGGTTGGGGGCTTCCTAGAGGGAGCTTGGGGGTTTAGACCCAAAGGGGATGTCTTCTTCAGACAGGCCCCCGTTTGAGCTGTTCTGTTGCAGGGAAGAATCAAGGAAGAAGCAGTGAGAAAAAGCATCCATTATGTCTGAGCGTGGGTCCCAGAGAATTAAGTTACAAAATGGGTGTATGATTGCCTCATACTTAATTTGGGCCTAGAGAGCTTCGCGCTCCAGATGAAAGAAAGGGAGAGAGGGAGGGAGAAGGAAGGAAGGAAGTGGGGGGGGGGCGCAGGCTCTGTGCTAAGTACTTGCTGTCTTGTCTTCAAAAGAGCCATTTTCCAAAGGACCCCCAAGGACCACTTCGAGGAGAAGTCGCTGACCCTTCCAGCCAACCTGGATGCTATGGCTGAGATGCGGGCTATGCAATGCTTGACATCAACTGGAGGAGAAGACAGGCGGGTCTAGCAGGAGCCTCGGACCCACTGTAAGGAAGAGAAATTTCCACCCCTGCCCAAATGTCCGGGTCCTGGCTGGGATTAGCCAGGGGTGAGGCAAAGAGCCCCTGGGCAGGTTTTCAGAGCCTGAAGGAGCTAGTCCCGAATACGCACGTCACTCAGAGCTGGAGCAGATGACAGCTAGTTGGGGGTAGGGGGTAGCAGCGGGGGTGGGACGGGGGCATTCCCGCCACAGGGTATGTCTCCCAATTCCTCCCTGGCATCCCACCACCACGGGCTTCTCTGAACCACCTGAGTCGTCCACAAATATTAGATTTGTTTCCGTAAATACCCATAACATCTTACAGGTAGAGGGAGAGAAGAACTCACCCTCTCCTCTCCCACAACCTGGCCACCTAGGGGAAGTTACAAGGGAAGCGTACCTCCCGCCATACGTGGCCACACACGCACCCATTTCCTAGCAAGCACACATTCTATATTAGCTAACGAAGGGGGTGGGGATCCCAAACTACCGGCTACATAACTCCACAAAGACCCAGGTCTCTGGCGAGATGTTTCTTGCTTGGAAGATTTACCCAAGGCAATAGTATTCTAGTGCTGAATTCGGCAGAGATTCTAAAAGGATGCTAACCACCTGTGCCCAGAGTCTGTTCTCCTGTTTGCTCTAACTAACTGCCCTCGAGCACAGTTTAAAAGTAACATAAAAGGTATGTCACATCATCGGTCTGAAGCACTTTGAAGTAAGTCAGAGGCAATTTAATGTCATTTCAAGAAGAAAGCGAGATCCTTGGAAGCGAGCCTTGGCCGGTGCGCATGCGCCCGCCCCCTAAGGCAAGTAATTAGGCGTGGCAGTAATTTAAGGAAAATTCCTTCATGACTTGGAACTCTGACTTTGAACCAGACTTGAGCGAGTCCACTGAAGTTTCGGCACGGTTACCCAGGTGGCGGTTGTGCAGAAAAGACTACTTACTCATAAGTTTACTTTGAGTTGAATAACGAGAGTTCAATTTTTTCAACTGACATTCCTTAACCCTGGTTCTCCCCAAATCTTGTTAAGTCTGCTTGCAAATCTTTTTTGTTTGTTTGGAGCAGATTTTAGCAACCACTTCTGAGACGTCTTTGAATGACTTAGTCCTGTTTACAAACTTGAGTAATTACACAGACCTCAAACAATCCATGTCGTATTTATAAACTTAATGTTTTGGGTGAGTGGCTTTCCCTGGAGGGGGAGAGGCCAGAAGGGGAGGTGGCGGGAGCGGGGTGCTCCTGGGATTCGAACGACGCTAAAATTCTCCATCCGGTTCTGGCTTCCTAGGCTGTGGGACTTTCTGAGATAGGGGATAGCTCCAAAACATTCTTGGAGTCATTGGTTAGATTTCCTTTCTAATCCATCTGCCTGTTTTTAAGTTTTAAGGAAATCTCCCGGGGTCCTTAATTCCTTTACATCCAGTAAATTCAATGAGTGTAGGTGGTGAACCTAAAATTCTCTTAAATATTCTACCACCAAGCCTAAGCTTTGATAGATTCCACTTAAACTCACGCATTGAAGTTAATTACGCAATTATATTTTAAATTAGAATGATGAGACTCTCACTTTAATGAGCCAAATTATCTTAGTGTTGCAAGTAGGCAAAGAACAGGAAATAAAATACTGCGGTTTGGATTCCCTTAAGTTTGTCTACTTGTGACCCCAAATCTTCCTGGAGTTCAAAGACAGGCACCCATTAAGAAAAAGCATGATCCCAGTTAACTGGGGCTGCCTACCCCTCAGGGGGCAGTTATAGGCCAGTTGGTTGAGGTTGCTAAAGGTAGGAAATTTCTTCTAGGTGCCTCTGAGGGCCTCCCTGAACTCTTTTTCCAGGTTCTCTCTCATGGGCTTAAAAAAAAAAGAACCAAAAAACCCACAAGGTCTTGTCTCGCCAGCTCCTTGGCCCGATCTCTGCAGCCTGGCAATGCATACACCGCTTCATTCATCTGGCTAAGCTTACACAAGGTTGATTACGTGCTTACATTTGCATGTTTCACATCTGACCCCATGTACACATATTTATCCTTTAAGTCAGGAGTTTTGAAGTAGATGGAATCTTCCTTCTCTTGGACCCTTAGGATGTAACAGCTCTTTAAAACATCTACGTAAAATGCTCTTGGACTAGATTTTCTCTGCTGTGGGGTCATGGTAAGATCACTTCGCCTTCCGAGGAGGGCAGGGAGCCGGGAGGGAGAAGAGGGAGGGGGCCGGAGAGGACAGGGGACGAATTTTAAGTCTCACATGCCTTCTTCTTCTTCTTCTTCTTCTTCTTCTTCTTCTTCTTCTCTCTCTGCTGAGTCCAGCTGGAACTGCTTGTTGCTCGTCCCTGCTCCACACTTGTTCCCTCGGGGGAGCCGTCCCTGCTGAGCCCAGCCCCCCACCAGCAGGCTCCCGGGCTGGGGCCCTGCGCCCCTGGTCCCCGTACGTGCAAGGCGGCCCTGCAGGCGTCAGCAAGCGGCTCGTTCCATGACAACCTGTGGGCCCAGCACGCTAAAGACATCCAGGCAGGCTCTCCCGGACGCCTCATCTCTCGCCTCGCCACGACAGCTTCTATTTTGACCGCACACTCACATGGATCCTTCTCGTTACTCACTCCTACAGCTTCCGGCACGACTGGTCCAGGCAGGGAGACAGCTCTGTGGAAGTTAAGGAAACAGATCCAATAGCCCCCGGGCTTTAACCCGAGGAAGAGCAACATGTTGATGGAGGGCTTAGCACGTGCTAAGTGTTTGAACTTAGCCAGTGCACATTGGCTCATTTCATCTCTGCGAGAGCCCCAAGGTGATGTGGGTTCATTCATCTTCTTTATGGAGGAGGCAGCTGAAGCACAGAGAGGTTAAGTGATGTGTCCCAGATCACACAGCAAGTGAATAGCAACCAGATTTGGAACACGGGTCTCTAATTTTAGACGCTGTACGTAGAACTCCTAAACTATAGGTAGCCCCATCAGGGGAGAAATCAGGCTTAGCCCAAGACCAAGTTGCTGGGAGGGGAGAGGCTCAGCTAGACACCGGGCCAAATGGAGGGCTCCAGTTGTCTCGAGGAAGTGAGCATAGCAGGAGAGGAGGGTAAGAAAGGAGTCAGCTACAGATGGGCCGGGGAGGAATCAGAGGAACAAGCAGAGTTTCTGAGCAGCGGGGAGAGCTGACTGCCTGCCAGGCATTGTGCCGGGCCCCCTCGTCCTGGAACCCCTCAGACCCCGGACTTCGTGCCATGTTTCAGAGAAGTAAACCTCTCTCCACTGTCATACTCTTTGAAATCCACTGCCCCCCCAAAGAGATATTGCAATTAATGAAGAATAAAATCACAGGGGAAAGCAGTGGTTTGTTAATGAACTACGCAGGTCCCCAGCCCATCCTTGGGTGCCCATCCAGGTACCCCAGCCCCTGCCAGACCGTCTCATGTGGTCCTTCCCGCAAGGACGCTGGAGATCCTCCCACTCCGGAGTGGGGACTTTGATATGTCAGTGATGAAGCTGGCTTCCCATGGACGTCTGTGACCCCAAGTCACAGGGTCTCTAATTTTTACCCCATACTGCCTATTGGTTTTATCTATCAGACCTTCAGCTGAGACTCTACTCTGATGATCAAGAAGCTATATCCCTTACTTGGCATCAGGCAAACTTGGTTTAAGTCTGCCATTTTCCAGGGCCTATATATGGGGAAAGGACCGGAGTGGGTAGAAGAGAGACTCAGAGAGGGTAAGGGACTACCTAAGGCCACACAGCAATAGCATGGTGGCCGCAGGCCTAGAACTCAAGTCCTGTTTGCCTCTGCCTCATTCCTGGCCCTCCACCCTCGCACACACCCTACACCTCTGAGACCCACCCCCCACCCACCCCTACCCCACTGGGGCCTGGCAAACAAGCGCGTGCAGCCTGGATTTAGATGAGTGTGTTTCGCTTTGCCTGGCAGGCTGCTCAGTGATTGTTCTAAACCCGCGTGTGGGCTTCTCCACTCCCCCAGTCTTCTATTTCTTTCTACGCCCCCAACAGTCTCCCATCCCCCACCCTCCCCCCTCCGACACACAGCACAGCAAGCCACACTCAGCAGGTGCTAAGGAATGCTTGCCGAGTGAGTAAGGCTTCGGACCATCTGCAGGGGCCAGAGTGGGTGTCAGACTCCCCCACCCCACGCCAGCACCAGCCCCAGGGCCCGGTACAGGTGGCCCCTAGCAGGTGAGCTCATGGGCACCCCAGCTGCCACTGGGGATGGGGGAAAAGCATGGGATTTGGGGGAGAAAGGGGCTTAGGAGGCCCTTGCTGGGTCTAGAAAGTCAGAGGCAGGCTCTAGGCCAGGAAAGCTGGCACCCCTGGCCTGCAGCTGGCTCTCCCGTGCCTTCCTCGGCCCCTGTCTGCAAACCTCAGAAGAATGGGGGCCCCGGACGCCTCCCCAGGGGCAGCCTCCTAAGGTATGGCGCACCAGGGGAAGAGTTGACACACAGCTCAAATGGCCCCATTTTGAATTTAGAAACTGCGGGGATGTGTGAGCAGTGTAGGCAGCTGGGGAGAAGAGAAGGCTCAGCCTCAGGCTTGCTCATCGGGAGAAACGGACTCCCTGGCGTCTTCCAGGAAGTGGGGCGTTGAGGCACAAACAGTACTAGGATTACTGATACCAAGGGCTTCCCCAGCCCTGTTGCCCCTGGACCCTGAGCTTTTCCAACTTGAATGCACAGGGTTCACCCGGAGGGCTTGCTACCATGCGGGTTCCCGGGCCCTCAGCCCCACCCCAGACTCAATGCCTTAGGACTCCTTCTTGCAAGGTGGAGAGAATAGCCTATGTCATGAGCTGCCCCACCCCCAGCCCCAGGTGATCCCGGGCAGGTGGGCTTTGAACCCAAAGCCCCTCCTTGGGTTTTGTCCCCAAGGACTGGGAGCACCAGGGCAGATCAGGAAGAGGTTCTGGTTGCAAAGTGGGAAGCCTCGTCTCTCCCGAGGCCCCTCAGACCCAGGCCATCTGGCTCCAGAGCGTCTCAGGAGGCTCATGCAGGCTGCTGGAATTGGCCCACCCAGAGCCCGGAGCGGACCCCCCTGAGGGGCCCCACAGTCTGCCCTGAGAAGCCCCAGTCCCCAGGCTGGAGCCGGAGCTCCTGAGAAGGGGTGGCTGTGAAGGGGAAGACTGTGCCTGGAGAGGAGCGGGTAGTGGCTGCACCACCGGGACTAACTACCATCCCCGAGCCAGAGCAGAGGTGAGAGGCCCAGCCAGCAGAGCGGGGAGGGCCCGGAGATCACAGAGCGGGACTGCGACTATGGAGTTGCCACCTCGAGCACTTAGAGGGTTCTTCCTCCAAGGGCATGCCCATAACTTGCCGCGATGCCTCAAGCTCTGGGAACCGTGAACTCGGGATGGCGAACTCCTGCTCTGCTAAGTCACTGAGACCCTGGGAAGGACTTCGCATCTCCCGCACGCACTGTCCCCGTCTCCGGGGGGACAGCCCGTTAAACCAGGCAAAGCAGCAATCCGTGGACAGGGGCTGCCTGGAGCACCGTAGCTAGCAACACCGGGGTGGGAGTCGGGGCTTGGGACCCCGTGCCTGGTACGAGCTCACGGAAGCCCCACGACGGCACCCCGATAAGGGTTCATGCTGTCTCCGCGGCGGAGACATCTTAGGGACCTTGTACCACGATTCAGTCAGTGTGGGGCCGAGCTGGGGTCTGAACCTGGCCTGGGCCCTTCCTTACCACATCGCACAGCCTCAAAACCAGCAGCACAGAAGCTCCCCAGGAGCTAAAGGCCAGGGTCTGCGCTGCCGCGCACAGCAAGACAAGAGGGGACAAGAGCGCCCCACATCTCAGTCCCGGCTGCCCCATTTCCACCCTTTGGTTCCACAGCCGCAGAGCAGCTCACACGGAGGAGGAGGGAACAGAGCGAGGCCACACCACAGGTCCCGGAAGATTGGAGCCCAGAGCTGCCACGAGGTCTTCCCGTTTGGGTTCACTGCAGCATTCCATGCCTCCCTGGACGGGCCCATATTTGGGCCAAAGGGTGCTGCTTATTATTGTTGGACAGCTGTCTGCCTAGTCCCGCCTCCGGGCCTTTGAACATGCTGATGTCCTCCTCAGAAACTTCCTCCTTCAGAGTGCGGCTCGAACAGTACCTTCTCCAGGAAGCTCTTCCAGATTCTCCTGTAAGCACACCGAGGCTGCCCTTGTTCTGCAGCGCAGGCCGGGGCCTGAGTCACAACCCGGCTCCCGTAGCCCCCCCGGGGGTCGCGGCTCCCCAGCTCTGCGGGTGCCACGCAGATCCAGGCGCGTGGTAGGGGCTCGGTTAGAGACAGGGCACCGAGGCCAACGGAAAGCCTTCAGGATTCCGCCTCATGTGTTACCATCACATTTATTCTATCAAGCTTTTTCCCCTGAAATTAAAAAAATAATGAATTCCAGGCCTGCCTGTGAATAAGGATTTAAAATCATCAGTCCCAGAAGCCTGATCTTTTCTCTCCCAGCGTCTGGTCGGTTGACCGGCTGCCCTCGTCAACCACATTGGGCTTCTGGTCCAATGGCTGTTGAATTTGCAAGTCTGTTCAGCCTCCTGAGCCTCTGGCCGCCCTGGCCCTGTTGGGGAGTCAGGGCCGGGGAAGTCCACGACAGATGCTCCTCTGCCTTCCAGGAGCCGCAAGGCTAAGAGCCAGACTGGACACATGCAAACACGTCCACACCGGCGTGCCCACCGCTCCAGAGGCAGGGGGCTGGTGGCCCAAGTCCTGCCAAGGAAAGGAAGTGCCAGGCGCCTTCCCCATTCGCCCGGGTTTTTCTCCCTGTCCATAATTAGAACAGTCCTCTTCTCTGCAGGGCCTGCCAGGAGGGTGGACAGCCAGAGTGAGGCAGGTGACCGCAAGGGTGGGGCTTCCAGCACGGGAAGAGGGGCAGGGAGACCCACACAGAGGCCCATGGCAGCCTCAGCACGTGTGGCTGCCCAGGAAAGCCATCCCGGGCCAGACGATTGTTCTGGGGCTCAGCCGGGAAAGCACCTCCTCTGGGGAATGGCTCTGACCTCCCAACTGCTCTAAGCGCCCTCCTTTGCGCTCCCACACCCCCTGGGTCCCTCCAACTCGCACATGCTTCTATGACAGTTTACTCTCTGTCTCCCCCAGGAGAATGGGTATTCCCGGGAGAAGGAGACCCGCCAGGTCCCGAGCAACCGGCGCGGAGCCCAGCAGAGTCTGCACGGGCGCACGGGTGAGCGAGGAAGGAATGAATGGAGGCCACGCTGGGGATGGGATTTGCAGGGTCTGCACCCAGGTCTCTCTGCTGGGAACACCTGTGTGTTCTTGCTCTCTGCACTTGGCATTTGACAATCGCAAGTTCTGTATTTTCTTCTCCCTCCTACTTTGTCTTCTAAACCCTGAAGCAACACTACGCCTACACACACTCACACATGTAGGCACACACCCCCACACAAACCACAGACACATGTACAGTTATACGCACATGACTTACCCACCAACTCTAGACAAGTAACACTCACACCCAATAGTACAGTAATACCCGAACTCCGCACACAGCAACGTGCGCGCTCACCAGCAAACCAGAGCTACTCTGACCTACTCACACACACAGTCCTGCAAATGACACCCACATACACAGACGCAGCCATGAATGCACGGACAAACGGGCAGCTATATCCTCCCCCTTAAGAACAAACCCTAAACGATGCTGTTCATCTGCTCTTCCGTCTAGGGATTCCTTCCTTTGTCTTTCCTTTCTCTTCGATCTCACTTCACAATGAACAAAGCACTTTCCTTGGTTCACCTACCTGCCAGCCCTCCTCGAAGACTCTCTGCGCCAGGTAATACATGTGAAGATGAGCAGGGCTCAGACCTGCCCCCGAGAGGCTCCCAGTCTAACGGAGGGAACGGCACAGAAAAGGGCACCCATAAGGCTGGAGGGACCACTGGATCCAAGAACAATTTCTTGAGTACTTCCTGGGGGCTGGGCTTGTGCCGGGCTTTGGGAATCCAGCTGTAAGTAAGGTCCAGTCTCCCTGGTCTCAAGAAAGCTCTGGACCTGGGAGAAGGTGAGAGAGATGGGCGAAGACAGACTATCTTCCTGTGATGTACACAGATCAGTGGCAGCCCAGAGACCCAGAGACGGGAGTGATTAACCCTGTCGGGAGATAATCCCAGAGGTCTTCACGGAGAAGGTGGTATCGGGTTTCGCAGGATGAAGAGCAGTTCACGGCGAAGACTTGAGCCTAGAACAGGTTGGCATTTGATGCAGAACAAAGGGAGAGGCCTCAGAAAGGTAGACCAACAGCTCTGTGGGTCTGGACTGTAATGCCCGGTATGGAGGTGGGGGTGAGGCAAGAGCATGGGACAGGTCGATACACAGGGGCAGAGAACAGCGTCTCAGTTTTACAGTCGAGGAAACAGGCTTAGATAGCTGTCTTTGACCTCTGTTGGACTCTTTCCTCTTCCTGAGGCCAGCCGCAAACCCCACTGCCCGTTCTCTCCAAATGAGACAAGGCTGCTCCCTAGTAACTGAACACATAGGCTCAGAGCTGGTGGGAGGGAGTATTATTGGTTGTGATGATTATGCTCTAAAGTCCAGCTTGGCAGGTAATCAGCAGCTCAGCAGGCCCCAGGCGGGGTGATCTGGGCCTTGGAGGCTGAGCAGGCCCCCTCAACCCCCCTCAACCCCCACTCCCCCAACCT
>LNAC01000205.1:328244-374278 GCA_002007465.1 Ailurus styani
CCCGCCCCGGTTCTTACCCCCTCATTCAGCCCACCTCCCCCTCCCACGGCTAATGAGTCTGCTCAGGCAATTAGCGGTTCCCTTCTCCTCCTGGGTTTCTACTTCCCTCAGGGCTGGAGCTGGTTCTGGAAGGGGCTGAGTCATTTTCCTGAAAGGAACGTTGCCTGAGGAAGTGGCCCGCTCCCCCTTCCCCCGCAGCTGTGTGACCTCTGGCGGCTACTTCCCCTCTCTGAGACTCAGTTTCCTCGCCTGTAAACGAGGGTGTTAGCCCAACTGGATAATGACTACAAGGGGCTCACACTTGGACAAGTCTCTTGGCCACCCGGGGCCTCAGTTTCCCCCTCGTGAAATGTGGGGGAGGGGTGAGGTCAGAGGTCAGAACCTAGCGAGGAGAGAGGGACCCATCTGGCTAGTCATTTCTTTTGACCAACATCTCATTTTCTTTTTTTCTTTCTTTTTTTTTTTTTTAAAGATTTTATTTATTTATTTGACAGAAAGAGATCACAAGTAGGCAGAGAAGCAGGCAGAGAGAGGAGTGGGCAGGCTCCCTTCTGAGCAGGGAGCCCGATGCGGGGCTCGATCCCAGGACCCTGAGATCATGACCTGAGCCGAAGGCAGAGGCTTTAACCCACTGAGCCACCCAGGCGCCCCAACAACATCTCATTTTCAAAAAAAATTGCAATTGGGCAGAGGATCTCCCCTTTGCTGTCCTGCCCACTGCTCCCCTGCGGTGTATTCAATAATCATCTAGAAACAGTTGCAATCTGAAGGTGTACTCTATTATGTCCAGCTCCCACCACTTCTACCGTCTCACCCCAGCTATCTCCTATGGCCCCTGAGGGCCCCTGAGTTTGAGACCCCTGGACCAGCTGGTCTCAGAGTTTGCACAGGGCTCTTCTCGAGGCTTCTGTGGCTGTGGGTTCTGGGACGGGCCCGCCCAACGCAGGCCCACTCGCCCATGGGCCTCCCTCCTCCAATCCAGACCCTCTGCCTCTCCCTCAGACCTGGCACCCCTTCCCTGCCTTCTCCACTTGGGAAAGCCTGCAAGGCTCTCTCCTGTATTGCCTCCTCCGGGAAGCTGTCCCTGACTGTCCCAGGTGGAGGGCGGGATTTCCTCTTCTGGACTCCCCCGGCCCACAGCAAATACCAGGGTGTAGTGGCGGTGGCTGGCTAGCTTCTCCCCCTTTCTATGTATTCGGTAGACGGGAAACACTGAGCCCCCGATGTCAGCAGGGCCTCAGGCAGGAGCGCAGCGGCATCCCTCCATCCCCTCGCATCTGCAGGGCCCAGAGAGGAGGCAGGGCGCAGTTAATAAGGGCTCAGTAAATGTTCGTTTAGGGAATCAGCAACAAGGAAGGGCAGGAAGCCTGGCCCACCGCCACCCTAACTCATTTAAAATGCAAGAGGGGAGAGAGCCCGCCACCAGCAAGCCCCGCACCTCCCAGGAATGATTCCCTCCCTTCACACCTCTGTAAGACATTACCCCTGACAAAGCACTGTCACTGTGCCATCCTTGCCACCAGCCCCCCGCAGATGGGAGACGCTGTGATATGTCTTCCCCGCCCTGCGCTCCAGTCCAGAGAAGCGTGATGCTTGCTGGAGACCTCGATGCCGATGCTGGGTCCCCCCCGACCCCAGTTTCCCGGAGACCCTGCCCACCCCTGCCCTGGGGGCTGCCTCTTTCTCCTGTCCCTCAAATAGGGACACAAATCCATCTGTTGGCTTCTCTGTGTCTCTTTGTCCTTCCGTGTTTCCCTCATTCTTACCTCCTGCCTTTCTTTCTGTCTTATGTCTCCAGCTCCTTTTGTGTCGCCTCTGCTGAGCTCTGCCTCTGTCTGTCTCTGTCCCCTTCTCTTTGTCCATCTGCCTCTCTGTCTCTCTCTCCATCCCCTTTTCCTTCTCCTGGGCTGTCTCTGTCTGCCTTTCTCTCCATAATTAGCCTCACTTCTAGCTTTTACGCTCAGGTCTCCTGGGTGGTGGGGGCCGGGCAGAGGGACAAGGAGGGACACATCTTTCCGGCATGCAGAAAATGGGCCAATTAAAGCCACAAGGCTGCTCAGGCAGCCGAACAAGGAGGAAGCAGAAATAGCCCAAGGCGGGTCTAGCTGGAAAGATAAATAGAGAAACCGGGAGAAAGGGCAAATGGATGCAGAGTCCAAAGTCACGGGCGCGCTCCTCGTGCAGAACCCCGGGAGGTGGCTCCTTCCCACCCAGACCCCGAGGGTTAGATTCTGGCTGCTGCTTGGCAGGGTGTCCCAGCCTCACCCTCTACCCCTGCTGGACCTGGAGGCAACCTCAGAGCCTGCCAGACCGCCCAGGGCCTCCCCTCCAAGTGCATCTGTCCCCCCATCACACCTTCGGGCTGGGCTGTGATGAGAGCTGCCCCTCCCCACCACAAGGCCTCCTCCAGCTTGGGGGATGCAGGGAGCTTGGGGGGGGGCGAGGCACCCCACCGCTACCAGTCTAAGGCCTTCTAGCTTCTACCCTTAGAGCCCCAGGAATCTGGGGCCTGCTCCACACCAGGCACTCCTGAGCCAGGGATGGGATGGCCACAGAACAGTCAGCCCCACCACCTCCTCCTAGGAGCTCCAGGTCTATTGGGGGCGCCAGGTAAACAGGTGACAGCAGGTGTGATCCTGTGGGAGGGGGAAAGGGTTCCTAAGGACTCAACATCTGCCCCCAGCCTGCAGAAGCTGCAGAAGGGCCCGCACCAATGGGGGCTGTGGGAGCTGAAGGCTATCTCAAGCAGAGAAAAATGGAGGGAGCTGTTTAAGAAAATGAAAGCAGCCCCAGGAAGCCTAGGAGGGGTGGGGGGAGTAAAGATGTGAGTGTGTGTGTGTGGGGGTGCTTGCAGTCCAAGACAAGGAGCTTAGAATTGATGATGCTCAGGACACAAGGGAGCCATAGAGGGCTATAGGCAAGGGAGGGGCGCCATGATACTTTCCTTTGGGGGAGAGTCTGCGGCCTACAGGGGCAGGGGAGGACAGACAAGGCTGGAGGCAGGTGGAGCAAGCCAAGTGCTACCACAGACCATCAGGGAAGAGGCAATAGGCCCCAAAGGGGCAACGTAAGTGGGACAAAATACTTGTAAGATGAATTCGTTACCCAATCTGTGGTTTTCAGCTGGCCGCCGTGGCAGGGGCAGTGATCTGGCCCAAACCCCTTCCTAAATCCTTTCTGTCTCCTCTTCCCACTGCCTGCCCCCCAGACTGCTGGATTCCCTGGATCTGCCTGGATTTACCCGACCTCTGTGCCTTTGCTCCTTTGATTTCTTCCTTCTAGAATGTTCTCCCCTCTTTCTCACGGATCTAAATCATACCCATCCATCAAGATCCAGTTCAGATATCCCCTCCTCTGTGCACCCTTCCTCCAGGTGCTCAGGAAACACCTCGGCCTCTCTTATGGCCCAGGACACTTAGTGCCTTTTGTCTCATTTTTCGTACCCACTCTAGGATCCCCTATACCTTCAGAGCATCTTCAGGGCTGAAATCTGGGTCTGATTCAACAGTCCTCAGGATAAGACCTGACCCAGAAAGAGTTCTCCACGAAGGCTTAGTGAAGGAAAGAAGGAAGGGGGGTGGGAAGGAGGAAGGGGGAAAAGAAAAAGAGAGGAAGTGGGGCGGGGAGTGAGAGTCTATATTTATGGGTTCACTGTGCATGTGTGAGGCTGGAATCGCTTTAGCTGGATAATCCATTTCTCTGGCATTCCCTGCCTAGGTGCGTCTGCAACATGGTTCCAATTTTCTGAGTCTGATCTATATTCGGGCATTAACATTAGACATCCTGGTTTTCTTCTTTCCCTAAGACTTACTATAACTTCAACCTCATTGCTTCTGCCTAGCCATAGAAATACAAGGAAGGGGGGAGGGAGGGAGAGAGGAAGGGAGGAGGGGAGGGAGGGAGAGAGAGATGGGTAGATAATTGAGTGGATGGATGCAGTGAATGACCAAATTAAAACTAGGAGAAAGCCATCCAAGAACTATTAATGATAACTTGTAAGATATGTGATACCAACATTTGGTGGAGATCAATCAGATTCTGGCCATGGATTCATTCATTCCCCGGCACTAACTGGGCACCCACCACGTGTCAAACACCACAGTAGACACTAAGGATCCAGCAGTCAGCAAAATCCATGATGCCCACCCCCCAGAACTTACAGTCTAGTGAAGGAAACAGACAAGAGGAATTGCCAAGCAATATCGTAAGCGTTATGATAGAGAACACGTAGGACCGTATGGGAAACTGTCTGAGCAGCATGTGTCACCCACTCATTCAGGAGTGTCAGGGAAGGCTTCCTGGAAGAAGTGACCTCTAAGCTGTGCAAGGAGAGACTGACAAGCAGTGAGTCGGGAGCATATGCAAGCCAGGCAGAGGGAACAGCACGTGCAAAGCACCAGGAGGGAGAGCACAGGGCAAATTTTGTTTAGGAAACTAGAAAAGTTGGATCCACAGGAGCACAGAGTGCTGGGGTCAGCAGATGAACAAAGAAGGGTAATGGAAGCCAGAACTTACAGGACTTGTGGAGCCCCAAGGAGCTCAGGCTCTGTTCAAAGAGCACAGGGTCCGGGTGGAATCCCTTGCAAGGTTCAAGCCGGGAGAAATCTGACCACAAACCCAGGAAGACTATTCATTGCATGATGTCTTTCGAAATTCCTTCTGTTAATGCAGAAAGATTATTTTCTTCTGATGTTTTCCCATAAATAGTGTTGTTGCCAGATCTATAAATCACCTGGGAAATTAAAAAGCAGGAAATCTTGTGCTGCTTTTCTTGGCGATGAAAAACCAAGGAAATGAAAATTAACCTCATACTCTCAAATTTAAATTGCTTATTGACCAAGCTGATGTTGTTCTATTTCAGTTTTACTATTTCAAAGGGTTAAAAGGTTAAAAGTTTAAAGTTTAAAAGCCCACAAGTTTAAAAGTTCAGAAATCAAAACTCAGGCCCCTTAAAATTATACGAAGCTTCACTGAAGAAAAAGAACCAGAAAGCCAAAGCCTATTCTTTTGGTGAAATGGTACATTTTCCGGCTTGGATACATTTCAGAAATCATTCTCCAATGTTCACAATGGCCGGGATTAACCTATCTCTTGGAGTATAGAGTTCACATGCTAAATAAATGACTGCTTTCAAAAGTTTAGGTAAATCCAATTTTTTAAAACACCGTTGGGATTTTCTGCTGTAGTTGCAAAAAAATGAACAGAAAATAGAACTTGCTGTTTAAAGACTACAGATGCCTGTCCAAAGGCAACCTACACCACTCTATCTTGCAGTCAGCAAACCTCAATGATTCAGCAGGACAATGGGGTGACTAGTAAACAGGGGTGTGGAGAGGTGGCACTTCCTTTAGGCAGCCCCAGGGAGGGAAAGCCCAGAGGGAAAGCCGTGCTCAGGGGGTGTGGTTTGCAGACCTGAAGAATGAGGTCTGACATCAGAAGAACCAAAAAACAGGTGGTCCTAGGCAGGAGGCAGATCAGGTGCCAAACCCAGGGGCAGGAAAATACTTAAAGGGAGATGAAAAGGGACTCTCAGGTCGGCATCCCCACAAGGTCACTCACAGGCTAGGTGAATCCCTGCTCCCTGAGTGCTCCCCACTGCTCCCCTCAAGTGCTCCTTGTCTCCTGTCTGTGTCTTGCCTCTTTCTTCCTAAAGTCGGGGGAGAGGTGGTCCCAAGGCTGTTCGGGACCTGCCTTCTCTGTCTTCTGGTCCACCTGCTCTCCCCCGGCTCCTGTCCAGACTGACCTCTGGCCGCTGACCCACTGGCTGTCCCAGAGATGACGTCAACTGAAGGCACATACGTTTTTTAAAAACCCAACCATGTAAGGACATGATATCTTTAAATAAACACTCCAAGCACCCCCCCACCCCTTCTCCCCAGAGGAGATGGAGCCAGGGCCTGGGTCAAAGATTCTGGGTGAGTGGGGAGGATCCGGGTTGGGGGTGGAGTGGAGGCCAGTTGGCTTGCGCAGTCCCTCCCTCTAGGGTCACCGCCTCCAGGCCCCGAGAACCAGCTGTGGCCCCTCAGGGCCTGGTGCTGTTCTGCAGGTCTCAGGCCAGCTGGTGCCAGGAATAGGCCCACAGTCCATCCCTGGGCATTTAGCAAGGAACTGGCTTCCGTTTTCCTTTTTATGTGAACTTGTTAATGTGTACTTTTTACTGGGAAACATACTACGTACATTAAAATCATGTATAAAACCTATGCACATTTAAAAGAAATTTTTTTAAAGAAATGTTTATTAAAAAATAAACAAATTAAGCCCGATACCACCAGTCCTCTTAAGCAGCCACATTTCCAGAACCTCCCGAGCCCCCGTGCGCCCTGCCTGTGCACCCTCCCCACCCCTCTCATGACAGTTAGCGGCTGGGCCGAACATGGTGTCGCTGAGGCCGGCACAGCCAACACCCAGGGAGACACCCGCAGAAGAAAATGGGAGGTTTCCTCAGCACGAGGCTATAAGGAAGCACACAGCCCAAGGAAACTCGGGGCTGCCTCAGGGAGGGGTCTGAAAAGCAGCCCCCACGGTCTGGGCTTGTGCTGGATGAATCCGAGGGGGGCTGGAGAAACAAGCCCAGGTCAGGTCTGAGTGGTGCCGGAGACTGACCAGTGACAGCAAGGCTGGCCTTGTCACTTGGAGGAGCTGCAGGCAGGCAGAAGGGTAGTGAAAGGAGGGAGCCCTAACATTATGGGGGCACAGCGCAGCCTGATCTCCGTCCCACTCCGAGCACCAGCACGGTGTATGGCGTTCTGGAAACATCTCTTTGTCAGCAACAGACTGTCATTACTCTGCGCTGTGTCTCACTCTCTGTGACGGCTGAGGGGCTGTGACCCGCGGGGGCTCAACAGTGAGGCTCTGCCCCACCTCGTTCTGGCTCTGGGCCTTTCCTGTGTGGCTTCTGACAACCCTGCCTCTGTGAGCCTCAGTTTCCCCAGCTGTAACGTGGGAATAATGGTCACCAGCCTCCGTGATCTGTGGTGAGTCAGTAAATTTCAGTGCCACCCCCGGGGCTGGCACGGGCTTGGAGCTCAGTGAACAGAGGCCCTTGTGCCCACCTGGGGGAGGGCTGGAGCCCCAGGCCCGCAGGGTCTCGCCTTCCACCCAGACTGCTCCTGGATGTGGTCGGTCCCAGCCCCGCCCCCGCCGCAGGGGGGCCCCCAGAGAGTGGGACACTCCATGTGCAGGGTAGGCAGCCAAGAGGGCGGGGACAAGGGAGAGGTTCTGACAGGAAAGAAGGATAAAAGGCGGGAAGAAAGGAAATGCGGGAAGAAGAAAGGAATGAAGGGGAGGAGAGAGGAGAGGACAGAAAGACTCTGGGGAAAAGGAGCAAATGACCAAGAGAGAGCAGTAGAGAGGGAAGCGGAGGCCTCAGGGAGAAGTAGAGGCAGGGAGGCCGGGAGGGAGGCCAGTGGAAGAAAGTGTTCAGCGCCCCGCAGGGAGGACCACAGGCCAGCCCTGCCCCCTGATCAGGCCTGGGGGAGGGGGAGCTGCCCGGGGTGGGGGCGGGGCAGGCCGGCCTTGCCAGCTGCTGCACCGCCTCCCTCCTCCCCCACCTGCTGCCACAGTGGGATCCCACCAACCTGCCATGCAGTCCAATGGGAACAATGGGGAACTGTCAGGAGCTGTGTCACCAGCTACCACCCCAAAAGGAGGTGACAGCAATGTCTCCCTGTCCTGGGCCTCAGGGCCAGCTGCCAGCCCAGCGAAAGCCAGGGGGGAGGGCCCAGCAGGTGGGTCACCCTCTGTCATAGCTCCTCCCCTGGTACCCTCTACTTCCTCTAGGCCACTCTCCACAGAGGTTCCCTACATTTGGCTGCTATTTGCTCATCATGGCGGAGGGCGGGCTGGGGCAAAGGGCAGTGTGGAGAACACTAGAGTGACAGGACATGTGGGTTTTGGTCCCATTGTCACTGTGACAGAGATGGCCAGCTCTCCCTCATTATCTGTTCTCCCTTTCTTCCTGATGAATGGCAGCCCTAACTCTGGGCTGGCCACATAGCTGTCCTGAGTAAAGACTACATTTCCAGCCTCCTTTGCAGGCAGGTGTGGCCACATAACCAAATTCTAGCCAATGCAATATAATTGCACCTGAGACATGTCCTTTTTGGGAAGGGCACGTTCTTTTTCAACCCTTCTATTTTCTAATCTGGAATGCAGATGTGATGGCTGCACCTATGGCAGCCTCATTGGGTCATGAGGTGGAAATCACATGTTGAGGATGGTAGAGCAAATTAGGAGCAGTCTAAGTCCCCAATGATTGTGGAGCTACTGTACCAGCCTAGAAATGCTTCCATCTCTTTGTTTACTGGAGAGAGAAATGAACTTTTTAAGCTACCAATTTTGGGGATTTCTTGTCAGTTGTAGAGGCCTATAATCCTAATTGGTAAAGTCTGTAACTTATGGTATGCCCTTAGGCAAGTCACTTTCTACCTCTGGGCCTCAGGTGATCCACCAGAACAATGAAAGTTTTGAACTTTAAGGACCTCTCGTTTTTACTTTTAAGGTCAGAACCTATGGTTGAGGTTCACAGTTAAGGTTAAAGGACCCTCTAGTGAACTGACATTACAGCGTAACAACAGACTCTGAAAAGTAGGAAAGTTTCCAAGAGCAGAAGGGCCATCAAGACTGGGAGAAGGTAATATAAGTAGTTAGAGGCTCACCAGGGCCCTCATGTGGGCTGCCCCCACCTCTCCCACCTCATCTTCTGTGACCTCCTATCTTGCTGCCTACACTCTTGGCACACTGGCCTTCTTTTCAACCAAGTTTACAGCCACCTCAGGACCTTTGCACCAGCTGTCCCCTCTGCCTAGAATTCTCTCCCCTCCAGATCCTTTTTCAGGCCTCTGCTTATTGTTATCTCTTCAAAAGGGCCCACCCCAGCTCTCCTATCTAAAGAGGAAATACCACCTTCCACCCCCTACCAAAATAAACCTCAATGTTCTTTATAGCACTTCCAGATAGCTACCACTTTCTTGCTTATTGTTTGCTTCTTTTCTTCTGACTTCTCAAGCAAAATGTAAAGTACATGAGAGTGGGCACCTAGCACGTTGACTGCCAGATCTCCAGGACTCGGAATAGCCCCCAGCACATAGTAAGTGCTCAATAAATCCTCAATGAATAAACACTGGTGTGGGTGGAAGGACAAGAACTGACTAGGGAATTGACATTTACTGAGCACCTACTGTGTGCCAGGCACTGTGGGTCATCTCATTCGTGCTTTCTTGATGCTCTCAGGTGTTTCCAATCTGGAAGGGAGGTTCTCCAATCACAGGTGACTCAAACTGTGACTTTGAAGCCGTGAGACTGGAATTGGAGCCCAGGTGCAGTTGATGGAGTCTAGTGGGCTTTTGCTATCCTGGCCAGGCCTGACTGCATGCTCTCAGGAGATAAGAGGTATCCTCAGATGTCGTTAATGCCTCCCATTCAGCGCAGCCTCTCTCCAGGCTTGCTAAGCAGCTCCCCGGTGCCTTCCAGGCAGCCACTTCACTGCCTTTGATTTTCATCGTCTTTCCCATTATCTTCTCAGGAGAATGTGCTTGAAGACTGGGGAATCACAGAGGTGCTGGGTGATGTGAGCAGAGATGCTTCTTCCCACTCTGAAATGTGAGGATCGTTTCCTCCAGAAGAGGAAAGAAGATGGTATGGTTTCCAAACACATCCTCTGCTAGGCCTGCTTCAGGAACTCCAGTCCAGCCTGTGCGCCTCCCCCCATCTTCATGCCAACCGTGGCAGGGAGACAGCGGTGGAGCCTCACACTGGTCTCCTCGCTCCCCTGGGCCTCCATCTTCTCATCTGGGAAATGGGGATAATGGCAATACCACCGCTGCAGGGTGGTTGAGAGGTCTGTAGGAGGAAGGTGGGGCCAAGAGATTTGGTTTCAAGGCTTCAACCAAAGACATTTCCTTCAGCTAAATAGGAACACCCTGACCTCCATCCTGCGGGCAACCCCACCCTAAAACTTTTCTATCAAAGAAAAGTCACACCTCAGTCTCTTTAATATGGGTCTCTGGGTGAAGCGTCCAAGTTTGGAGGTGCCTACAGCTGTGGGAGGGGGTGGTGGGGAACATGACAGTTCTCCAAGGAATTTGGAAGGCAGGGGAAAGAGCCGCACGGGAAACATCACGTCATTGGCAAAGGTGCCAAGGAAATGTCAGAACAAAATGTGCTGGCTGAGATTTGGAGATGAAAAATCCATTCCTGGCGTCCCTGAGGCAAATCCCTCCACCTCCCAACATCCATCTCAGGCAGAGGAATTAGTCACTTGTCAGTTCTCTTCAGCACCATGGACAGCACGCCCAGCGTCACCTCTCAGGTCCCCAGCCCAGCCCTCGTGTACCAGGCACAGTGACAGGCACCACTGCCAAAGGAAGCGACATGTTGCCTTGCCCCCTTATTCCCGGGAACTTACCATCTGGTTCAAGGGAGAAGAGTGACAGGCAAGGAACACTCACTCACACAGTGCTGGGTGTTCACTTGTGCTGTGGAAGGACCCTCCAGCCAGTGTTGGACTTGATTTCCATTCATGCGTTTGGCTGTGACTGAGCAGCTGCTGTGTGCCTGCTGTGGCACCAGACATTGTGGAGAAAAAAAATACAGATGAATGAAGACCGTGCCTGCCCTTGAAAAGCTTGGGGTTAGTGGAAGAGACTAGAAACCAATCATTACAAGACAGATAAGCAAAATAGCTCCCCCTTTCAGGGGCTTACAATGTGCCAAGCATGACATGAGGAGCCTCACCCATGATGATGTCAATGAGCTAGCTACTGCTTTTAGTCCTATTTTACAGGTGGGGGAAACCAAGTCAGGTGCCGAAAGCCACACAGTGATGAAGAACAGAGTTGGGACTTGACCAGGTGGTCAGGCTCCAGAGTCTGTGATTTAAACCATGACCACCATCCTTAAGGCAGTGGTGGGGAGGCATTTGGATAAACCTGGAAGAGGCAACAGAGAATTCCTGGGGAGAGGACACCTGAGCTGAATTTTCCCAGGTGAGAGAGTGGGGTAAGAGCAGAGAGAACAACTGATATGACACCAGAGAAACACAGCACACTCTAGGGCTTCCTTGTGGCTACACCAAAGGGCATGGAAACAGGAGTGATGGAAGGAGAGGCAAGGGGAGGTCCCCAAAGGTGGCCCCTTGAGAAATGTTGTACTAAACTAGGGAGTTTGGCTTTATTTTGAGAAAATAAAGGATTTTGAAGCCTTAAAGGGAGGTGTTCACATGTGTCTTCTGGAAAGTAGTTGACCTAGCACTGAGAGGCATACTGGACAGGGACAATCGGTAGGTTGGATGTCCAGACAGGGGGCTGTTGAGGAATACCAGGTGAGGGAGGGCAAGGGGAGGCTGGGGTGAGGCAATGGAGGGCATGACCACAAGAGCCCTTGAGAAGGACATGACTTTGTGGGTAAGACCATGGGCCCTAGCCACATCCCTCCAGGGTTTCATACCAAGACCAAGAGCAAGGAAGCCACTGTCTCATATAAAGCTCATGCACTTTGCTCATAACCCCCTATTGCTCAAGACCCAGTTACTTTTAGTTTACATATAACTCTGACAGAGTTGAGGATCTGATTCCCAAGTGCACAACAGATTAGAGGTGGGAAGTTTTACAGGATGGAGGATCTCTCTCCCTCTGCCCCTGTCCCTCCCCCTCCTCTCTCTCAAATAAGTAAATCTTTAAGAAAATAAATAAAAGCATAACTAAGTGGCACCAGTAGATTTCAAAAGCATCATACAACTTATATTAAAGAATACTCTATTTAATAAAGTACATAAATAGGTCATATTTTTAAAAATATTTTCATCCTAAGGCTAAAATAAAATTTGAAAATTTGAGTAATTAAAAGATCAGACCCTCAGTTCTTTAGGTTGTCTAACTGCCCCTAGGATCCAAGAGACAAACCTTTTCGTGCCAGGGATCTTCAAAGCACCTTTCAGAACCCTGTCCTGTCCCTCAGCTCACCTGATCCTCACACCTACTCCACGAGGAAAATAGGCAGAGGGACCATCGCCATGTCACGGGTGAAGAAACTGATGCTCCTCTGTTCAGAACCTGCCCAAACAGTTCTTCACCCTCAGGGTCAGGCCTGGACCACAGGTCTCCAGAGGGGCACCTGGAGCTCCGCCACCTCCCTGTCTGCCTCCCAGGTCCTCCCTCCCTTCCGGGACAGGCCACACCCACCCGCGGTTGCGCAACACTTGCTGTTGCTGATTGGCTCCTGAGATGGCCCTGAGCTACAGCCCGCCCCTTCTTTCCACTAGGCGTGGTGACATCATAGATCTTATTTGCATACCAATCAGCCAATCAACACCCAGTCCTCTTGCAGACCCTCCGTCTCTACGGGGCGAGCCCTCTCACTGGGACTGAATTTGTGACACTGAGAACAATTAACTGCCTTCTACCGAACCCTCGCTTGCGCAGGTTGCGCCCTGAGTTCTGCAACAGTTCTCTCACTGAACGTGCACGGTTGGCTGAGGTCCAAACTCTTTTGATTCCCATTCCTCAGATTAAGGAACTTCCGAAGTTGAACTTCCTCACCTTTCGTGAGGGTGATCAGGCTACGACTTCTACCACCCACCTCACTGATCCCCAGGGTTGACTCAGCCCATCCTGGCTGGCGAAGGCTTTCCCCTTCCTCCCTCGCTGCTCCGTGTGCTTCCCCCCGGAAGCTGCGCGCAGTCAAAAAGGAGGACCATGCCCGAAAGAGGAGGACCGTTCTTCTGTCAAGGGTATACAAGTAGCTGTGCTCCGCTGCTCCAAAGAAGTTCTCAAGGTCCTTTTGTAGGGTGATCACACCTCCAAGACTCTAGACACATCCAGGTGGGGTTCTATGTGTAGTAGTCTGCCGGAAGGAAGGAAGGAAGGAAGGAAGGAAGGAAGGAAGGAAGGAAGGAAGGGGGGAAGGAGGGAGCTTCTAAAGTCTAAAGATTTCACTAAGGTCACTCAGATAAGTGATAGAGAGGGAATTTGAATCCAAGAGTATCTGACTCAAATATTGAGCTCTTAACAGCCCTGGTGTCTTCCAACAGGGGTACAAGGGAGCCCCCACGGGACTTCAGCCTGAGAAGGCAGCTTCTTCAGACCCCTTTCCCCACTGCCCGCCAGACACTTACTTGCTGGCTAAAAGGAGCCCCCTCCCCACCCGGCCCGGGATGTGTCTTCTCCATCAGAGGAGGGGACTGGTGAGGAACCTCCACCAGGGAAGGCATGTGGCCAGGTCCTTAGACCCGGGATGCCACCTGTTGCGCCTTCTGGGAGCCCTGAGTTGGGGGCCCAAGGTCATGCTGGGCCCCGGTCTTGAACACCAAGGTGCTGCGTGACCTAGACTGTTGGATGATTAATGAGCTCTGAAGGCCCTTCCTGACCAGCTTTCTGCGAGGCTGGCCTTTCAGGGGCTGGAGATGCATATGCCAGCTGGACACAGATAAGGGAAGACACCAGACCAGCTTCTCAGCACTCCCCCTTGCCTGCATAAGGTGAAGCCCCCCAGCTGGGGCCCCTCCTATCCAGCTGCTCCCGGAAGCAGGGTGGAAGACCACCAGCAGCCGCCGACTGTCTCCCTCTCCCTGAGTCATCGCGCAGGGGACAGCCAGGCAATCAATGCATTGACGGTGCAGTCAGGGAAGCCTTCTGGCAGTGGGGGCGGGGCGGGGGCAGTGTGGGTGGCAGGGAGCTTCCTAGGCTGGCTGGCTGAATGGGAAGACTGGATGGGAGGTGAAGGGAGAGCAAATGCAGAGGCAGACCTTACTTGTAGAGAACGCTGCCCACTGACACAGGGCAGGTCAGCGACTCAGAGAGCAGGGGACAGGAGGTCACACTAGAAACTGGGTTTCTTTGCTCCCAGCCCAGTGTTGACCTCAGTCTGAGCCCCAGCCTGTATTCCACCCTTTCGTCGGTCTGGGTGTCAATGGACAGGGGCCTGGGACTGGACTGGGGGCCGCCTCTGCCATATCTGCTGCCCAGGGCCCGGGATGACCACCAGCAACTTCCCCAGCCTCCCACCGGAAGCCCTGAAACCCTGACCCCTCACCAGGCCCAGCCCCGGGCCTGAGAGGCCAGCCTCTATTCTGCACCCAGTCCTTTGGCTCCATCTGGTGGTAATTTTATGAAATGACAGTAAGGTCCCTTAAGGAGAGGCTGCGGGGGCCAAGTGGTGGAGGAGGAAAAGTTGGAGGCTAGGAGGAAAGTGAGAGGGGGCGGAAGAGGAAGAAGTCACTGCCTTCTGGCTTATATGCATCACCAGATGCTTGGGTAAGAGATAGACTAATCTTGGTCCTACCCATTAGCAGCCGTGCACAGCCCTTCCTCGTGCCCCGAGTTTACTCATCTGTGAAATGGGCATACATAACCCCAACCTTAGAGTGTTACCTTTGTTTTAGTTTGTTTCTTTAGTAATCTCTACACTCAGTGTGGAGCTTAAACTCACGACTCTGAGATCAAGAGTTGCACGCTCCATGACTGAGCTGGGCAGGGGCCCCTGTAGTGTTACGTTTGGCGAGGTGGTGACTGGAGGGCTGGAGGGGCCTTCGGGGTGCTGGAAATGACCTCTGTCACAGTGCTGGCTTCACAGTTGTAAATGGTCACTGAGCTGCACACTTCAGGCTTGTGTACTCTGTATCTTATAAACATATATAACAATATAAAGCATTAATAATAATACCGACTTCACAGCACTTTCATGAGGACACAGGGAGACCACGTTACAAAGGGGCTTAGCCCGGAGCCTGGCACCCAGTAAGGGTGCCCTGAGGGTGACCATTACCACTGCCAGCACCAGGCACTTTCAAATACAGCTTCACTTCTGGCTTTATGATTCCGTAAGGTGACCTACATTTCACAGCTGAGGAATTGAAGCTCGGTGACAAGTGCCCCTGATTGTCTGACTCTGTGTCCCAGGCTTTTTCTCCTGGGGTTTGCCCTCAAGCCAGCATGGGCCACCCAAGCCGTTCCTGGGGCCACTGTACCTAGCAAAGCCCCGGGTCAAGGTGTTGGCCACGGGCCCCCAGGAGACCTGGACCTTTTGGGGCACAAGGCACCCGAGGGGCCCCTCTCAAGCAGATTGAGTGGGAAAGGGCCATGCAGCCCACTGAACAGAGGGTGACAGGGGCGGCATGGGAGTGTGTGAGTGGGGTGTGTGAGAGAAGCAGGGCAGATCTGGGTCTCAATCCAGGCTCTGCTGGGTGACCAGAGACCAGTCGTTTCTCATCCATGGGCTTCGGTTTCCTCAACCCATACGTGTCCTTCCCACTGATCCAGGTTTCCATGGCAGCAGAATGACACATGGCGGGGTGGTGAAGACACTTGGGTCCTCCCGCCGAGCTTGCTTGCGAGGCCGGCAAGGGCTGGGGACACTGAGGTTTACAGGCTGCAGACCCTACCGGGCTCCCACGTTAGTCCTCAGCCCCAGATGAGTTGTGGCATAAACACAGCCCAGGAAAGAAAGGGGAACAAAGGTGTAGGAGTGTAGGGTCCTAAGGCCAGACCAGAAGCCAGCTACAGATTAAAGTGGAAGATGAGGCCAGAGACTGGAGAGTGGGACATCCTAGAGCACAGTCTTTTGGTTAACTCAGATCAGCACTCACGGCCTTGGCCCTCCCGCGGCTGCCGCTGACCCGGGGCCCCTCCTCCTAGCCATAGTGACCCAAACTCAGTAGAAGAAACAGGTGCCCAGCGTCAGGTGTGTGGAGGGTGGCCCTGGCCCGCCATCTAGTGGCCACACTGAGGAATGTCAGGACCGGGCCCCAGTATCTGGTCCCACCTTCTCCTCGGCAGGACTGTGCCAATCTCTGCTTGAAGCGGGGCGGGGAACTCCCGGTTGACCCTCGAAGCCCTCTGCTCTGGTGGGCAGCATCTCTGAAGCCCCTAAAAAGTGCCTGTTGCCAGGCCCCAGTGCTACGGAGTGAACCGAACAGAGGCCTCTCCTGGGGGCAAGGTTCAGGCATCTCTGAGACCGTGACGTCAGGTTGGCTTGGGAGAGAACATTCTAACAAAATTTTCTCTGGGCAACACAGAGCCCGTGACACTGGGCTGGATCTTACTCTACAAACTCAGACGTGCAAGAAATCACCCATTTCAAGTTTCCTTCCAGATTTTCTTCTAAGTTCCTCCTCCTCTTGGTCTCACCTGTGAGTGAACGTTCCCCACCCAGGATCACACAAGAACAGAAACTTCTATAGCCCTAGGGATGGCGGATGGCAGGAGGGCCTCTGGGGGTCATCGAGACCCGAAAGCACCTGGTCCGTGGAGGCAGGTCCAGGTCGACAGCTCCCAGTGGGGTCCAGCATCCCTCGGCATGCTGTGAAGTCTTTCCCCCATGGGTGTCCCAGCAGGCAGGACCTGGCTTCCAGCAACTCTCTGGTCCTGTGGCCTCTGACCTTAGCAGCCCAGAGCGACTTTTTCTATGTTGCTTCTGTCACTATCCACTTGGCTGTGTTGCTAAGCAACCCCAAACTGTCTGCATCAGACAATTTGATTATGATCATGGTTCTAGGGGTTGGAAATTTGGACAGGTCACTGTCTCTGCTCCCTAATGCCTGGGGCCTTGGTGGGGAGGCCTGAAGTCTGGGGGGTGACCTGATGGCGGAGGTGGGGAGCCATCAGAGGCAGCTTCTTTCATCAGTGTTCTGGTGGTCCACACGGGTTATGAGCTAGAACACCAGGGGCTCCTGTCCATGAGGGATCTCTGCATGGTTTCATTGGGACTTCCCCACAGCGTGGTGGCTGGATCCCAAGAGTGGGTGTCCAGAGACAGTGAGGCAGAGCCTATAGCCCCCAAAATCACACAGCCTCCTCTCCCATACTCTCCGGGGTGAGGCAGTCACCAAGTTGTGCACAGGTCAAATGGAGGGGCACGCATCCTAGCCCTTGATGGCAGCGGTGTCAGGGTCACACCGCAAGAAGAGCATGGGACAGGAGATAGTGTGGCTGTGTCCGGGCAGCCCACTGGCCACACCACTGCACCCAGAATGGTCGCTGGCTGAGAACGACAGGCAGACTGCTTTCCGACAAGCAAGGCGGCAGGGAGCTGGACGACCGTCTGGGCCTGCAGAAGGGGAAAAACCCACAGTAAGAGGTGGAAGATGGAGCTCAGAGTGGAAAGCTTTACTGCAAGCAGGGAAGCTTCTCCAGAGCCAACTCCAGGTCCTAGGAACGAGTTTCCAGGGTGGAGAAATGGAGTGGGTTGGTTAGAGCCAAAAGACGGAAATGGTTCTGTCCTAGGGCAGGAGGATGCGGTCCCTGAGTGTGGTTGCTTGGTGGCTGTCCTCGGTTGGCTGAATGTAGTTCTGTGTGGGGCCCACCTGGGGTTCGGGGACCCAGGCGCCTCAGCCAAGCGTGTGACACACAAACACCAAGTCTGAATTGTGGCCCTCAGTCAGCTCTGGCCCCCAGTCGCCGGGCAATCCAGGCTTTGTCAGGATACAGGCAAGTGTCTCGAGGAATGATGGGACTCAAAATCTAGGTACTACAGAGGTGGCAAGAAACAGGGTCGTAGGGTCAGACACCCCTGGCTCGACACCGGTCTTCACTGTCTGTGAGACCTTGGGCGGATGACGCCTCCAAGCCCCACTTTCTCACCTGCAACTTGGAGATAATTCAAGTTCATAGAGCCACAGCCTATCTTGGGACAAGGTCTAAAGCAGTAAGGCAAAACTTGAGCACAGACACAATGACCCTGGAAAGCCCAGTGATTCCCCGCCCCCCAACAAGTATGTATTCACCTGGTTTTGTGTGCAGAACCACAAGGAGTGACTCTAATGCAAACCAAACTTGGAGAACCGACGAGCTAGAACGGAGAGGGGCAAAGGGGCGCCCGGGAGCAGATGGCTGGACTATCACACCATCTGCCTTCTAGAGAATGTTCAAGCCCTAGCTGAGTGGGGGTCAGGGCGGAGGTGTGAATGGGATTCTACCTGGCAGGTCTGCTGCCTGGCTTCTCCCTTTTCAGTTTTCCATTAACCCTCTCGAATGTGAATAGGTTAGATTTCTGTGCTGCTGTAAACATCAAAGTAAGTAATGTACATGAAGGCTCCCAGGACAGTTCCCGGCACATAGCAGGGGCTCCATAAATGTGGGCTGGATTTGAGTCTCCCTCTTGCTCTGCATTACAGGTCTGTTTTCAGTTATGTGCCCACTGCTGGGTGAAAAGCTGCAAGAAGGAGCTGACACCTGGTTCCTGCTCTTCTCAGCTGGCCTGTCCTGCTGGGGCCTGCAGATCCCTCACCTGGCCTGGGTTCTGATGTCTGCCCTTGGGGCCGATTTCTAGAGCCAGTTATGGCCTCTGATGGGTCTGCACACCTGGGGAGGTGGGCATGAGGACGAGCCAGGGCCAGCGGGAGCCTGGAGCTATGTGTAGGCAGGCCCCAGCAGAAGCAGCGGTCTTTGGTGTGACCCATCACCTCATTGGCCTAGCCGGCAGCTCTGGGGAGCCCCAGACCCCATGCCTGGACCGTGGGTCCCAGGGCCTCTCTTCCAGCTCTTTCTTCACTCCCCCCTGAAATGCCTGCAAATGCAAGCACAAGTGGATTTACCTGGGAGGACTGGCAACCAGCCCAAAGTACCTTCCACAAGTGTGACATTTCTTTGAAGTCTTGGGTTTTGACTCAAAATTACATACAGATTCTGCCTTCTGCTCCATGATGTTTCCGTTTTTGTTTTATCTAAAAATAGTGTTTGAAATTACTTCCACTGAAGACAATCAGCTCCGCAGGAAAGTCCCAGGCTCCTCCTGTGGCTTCATGGACGCACCAGGCTCCCCGCCAGGGACCTCTGGGAACTCAGGGCTGGAAACTCGAAAATACTGGCACCGCCCCGCAGGTGGGCAGGACCTCTGACTTCCCAGCTCTGACGTGTGCCTAGACGCCCTTCGGGAGCCACCTCTAATTTCAGTCCCTCTGCCACCGTAGCTAGCCCTGACTGGTGTCCTAGGGCTATCAGGAGAGATGGTCTCTTTCTGCTGGGACCATCCTTCCCCCCACCCCTGTCTGGGAGTGAAAGCAGCTCGGCCAAGGAGCCCCAGCAAACGAGAGCTCCCGATAGCACCAGTAGCTCTCTGGGAGCCCATTGTACCCTGCCCTCCCCGGGGAGATGCCTAGAAATTCCTCTTGTTTTACTTAAGCCGGTAGGAGCTGAGCTTTAGCACTCACCACTAAATTAATTAACCTGCCCTAGAGAGGGGACCACTTGGGACATGCTCCTTCTCCTCAAACGCTTGGAGCCGTCGTGGGGGTGAGGAAACGCGGGACAGAATCAACACAGAGATGTAGGGGATGGGATGAGGCAGATTAAGGATGGGAGAAAGAAGTACTTTGAGTCCGATCCTTCCAGAAACAGCAGGTAGTGAGCTCCCTGTCACTGGGGGAATGTAGACAGAAGCCGAGGGCCTCCTGGTAGGGAAAGGGTAGAGGGAGAGACAGAGGGTTTGGGTGGGGAGGAATGGGCTCTTTGTCCATAAAGTTGCTTCCCTTCCTGAATTTCTAATTCCATGATACTCTAAGCCCTGTCCAAGCGTGTCGCCTTTTGGCTCCAGGGATGACACCTGCCCGAAGTGACCATCCCTTTCTCAGCAGGAAGCACTATGTGGTCGGCAGGTGAGTGCATGGACCCCGTGAGACTGTCCTCAGCAGACAGTGGGAGCTATCCACATGTCGGGATTCTAGCGAATAGGAAGTCTCGTGACCCTTGGCTGAAGTTCTCCGTCCCTGCCGTGGTTTGTGCCCCTTGTGTGTGAGCCTCCCTGTGAGGGGCGGTGCGCAGTCTTGGCGATGCTAAGTTTAGCCTGAAGAATTTCTCATCCCCTCTCTGGCCACGCAACTTCTCCCCCAGGAAAGAGGAGACCAGAACCAAGAGGTGGACTACGTGTTCCATTTAGAAAAGCACAGACCCAAGTAAAGTGTGCTTAGGAGCTCTGACTTCCTAAATCCCACTCCAACCGTGAGGGAAATGACCTAGAAAAATGTATAAGCGGGAGGGGGGTTGGGGGGAGCAGGAAGTGGGGATTGCAGGTGCATTAGAATAAGGTAGAGACAAGTGCACACCATGGGTTTTGAGGAATTTGTAAACACATCATAGATGAGACCAGGTTGGAGAACATCCCTGAAAGTGAGCCACAGCCCTATAGATGGCAAACATCCGGTGGGCTGGTAGGGCCAAGGGGCCCTTCTAATGTGGGCAATAGCGCCCAAACGGAGGAACGGCTCCTGGCCGCCCTGGCGTGAAGATCTATACCGGACACCCTGAAGACAAAGGGCCCGTCAGAGTGCCCCCAATCGGTGGCTGCCTAATGGCAGGGCCCCAGCTTCCAGCATACCGGCTAAGCCAGCCGGGCGCCCACCGACTGGGGGCTGGCGGGCTGGTGGGGTATTACTTAGGGCTTCCAGCAGAGGGCGGTAAAGTGCTCCCAGAAGAGGCACCTTCCCCATATTCGCACCGAAACCATCCTGGCTCCTTAGGCTGCAGGAATCTTGGAAATGACAACTCTCCAGACTCAAACCTAAGGGTAAGATTCCTTTTTCTATTTACATAACTCTAATTTTAGTCAAAGCAATACATCACTTTTTTTAAATGTCCAGTGGTTCTTTAAGACTTGTAACAAAATCCAGGGGCGCCTGGGTGGCTCCGTTGGTTAAGCGTCTGCCTTCCTTTGGCTCAGATCATGATCCCAGGGTCCCCCAACTGAGCCCTGCATTGGGCTCCTTGCTCAGTGGGGAGCCTGCTTCTCCCTCTGCCTCTGCCCCTCCCCCCGCTCATGCATGCTCTCTCTCTCTCTCTCTCTCTCTCTCTCTCAAATAAATAAAATCTTCAAAAACAATAAAAAAGACTTGAACAATGTCCAGCATTCTCCTTTCCACCTCATCTCATCCACCCCTCACATGCAACCGCTCTTGGTTAGCTGTTTCTAATGTTGTTCAATCACCATATTTCTAAATAACCTGCTCATAGTTCTAGTGCTTGATTTCTTCACTGTAGGCATCGCTGTGACTTACGATGATGGAAGATGAAGATTTCTCTTTCTTACAACCCTCCCCAAGTTGCCCCTTTGCACACACGCATGCATACACACTCTCCTCTCTCTCCCAGGGTAATTATCTCACTATATTTAAATTAAGTCAATACTCTGCATGTGCATAGATTTCTGCTATCTCTGGACAGATGGAATGCTTGATTTGTCATCATGATTTTCTACGTGACTTCGCTCCTGACCAAGATCATCATTGCATGGCAAAAGAGTGACCATGGAGTTGGGCCTGTAGAAATCCCTGGTCTTACTTCACGCTCCATCCTCATGAAGCCGGCGGTCTCGCTGGAAGGTGGAATGGCCTCCGGAAGACTCAGCTGTGCTTATGTTCTAGAGACCACGCCCTGGGGGGACCAGGCTCGGTCCTAGGTTGCAGAACATGCTCTCGCTCAGCCAATCAGCACAAAGCATTTCCCCTCCCACGTCCACAAGAACAGCACCAGAAAACAGAGACTGGCAATGACTTCTGTCCCTGTGATACCTAATAACCACCTGCAAAATTTCTGTTGCTTATCCCCACGACTGTGAACTCTGCTGATGTGGGGATCTCTGTTCCCAGGGGGAAAAGGCTTCCACTGTGGAACCCAGCAATGGGGCCTGCTCCATTAGCAGGTGAGACTGGGAATTCAGGATTCCTCCTGCCATTGAACCAACAGGCACAAGAGGAGGCAACTCGACCATCTCGGGTGATTGACCTTGGTCATCAGATTCTGCAATGAATGGGTGCCCTATGCCCGAAACCCAGAGGACTTTCTGGGGACACCTCTTAACTCCTCCACATCCAGTAATAAAAGCTAAGGTAAATCTGCTGCAAGCAAAAAAAAAAGGCAGGACCCTTGAAAAATCAGGCTGTTGCAGAATGCCCAGTTGGACCACACTACCATCTAGTATGGATCATGGCATGGATGGTAGAAGAAGGAAATTGTAAGGTCAGCTACGAGTGGGTGACCAGTGAGGGAAGCAAGGATTATTGCAATGATGTGTATGGGCTTCTTGCTTATTATGTGTGTGCGTGTTTATATTTGTATATACTGCTAATTTCCTTTTCGCTATCGCCCCCTTTCCCCCTAGGATTTCATTAAAGGACTGTTGATGATGGTTGATTTCACAATTTAGTCTTTAGGTCACAGGATAGTCAGGTGAGAGTGTGATTCAACCTGAGGACTAATTAATATCCCCCACAGATGAGCCCTGTGACTGTCACCCCAGGGCTGGAAATGATGAATGTTAGGACGGTATCTCCCCTTTTGAGACAGTTCCACGCCCACTCTTCTCTCTCCTGCTCTGTGATGCCAGGCTCAGTCTGCACATTTCTTTTCTCACTTGCCAGCTGGCTGGCTGCCCTTTGAGGGTGATTAGCTGGAGAGCAGAGGCAAGAGAAGGGGAGGAGGGACTCGCATCCTGTCCTCCTTGCTTGCATCCATTCCTGTCAGTATAACCCCAGCAAAGGCTATTGACCTTGGCAGTGGCAGCTGGCTCTGGAGGACATTGGTTCCTGTTTCCAGCTTCCTTCAGCAGCCCAGGACTAGCTTCATTGCTCCCCTTGGAGGCGCTAGCAACAGCTGGGCAGTGCCCCTTCCTTAAGGGTCAGAGTCTCAGTGACATAAGGTTCTCCTCTGAGACCTTGACATGCAACCAGCAGCCAACAGCACCTTCGCCCCAAGAGTCTATGTGACAGCTCTGCAGAGCCCCTCCTTTGAACTCCGGAAACGCTAACACCGGCCAGGAAGCAGCCTCTCTGGAGAGGTCTGAGTCCCAGCCCCGTGGGACGCCTCCTCCAAAAACATCGTCTGAGCGAGGACAGGCGGGGCTCGACCCCAGGACCCTGAGATCATGACTGGAGCCAAAGTCAGACGCTTAACTGACTGCTCCACTCAGGTGCCCCACAAGAACTTTTTTTTTTTTAATTACCAAATAGTTTGTGATAAATTGTTCAAGGGACTAGCATCCAGAGGAAGAAAACTACAGAATATTTGTGAGCAACATAAAATATGAGAGAACCAATGGCGACATCTACTATTAGGGGAAGAAATCTCAATATAAGGATATCAAGCAATAATTCTACATAAAAACCCACAGATGTAGGGGCGCCTGGGTGGCTCTGTCAGTTAAGTGTCCGATTCTTGATTTTGGCTCAGGTTATGATCTCAGGGTCGTGAGATCGAGCCCCATGTCCGGCTCTGCACTCAGCGGGGAGTCTGCTTAAGGACTCTCCCTTCCCCCCTGCCCCTCCCCCTGCTCACACACTCTCTCTCTCTAAAATAAGTACATAAATCTCTTCAAAAAATCTACAAATGTAATGAAATTCCATTCAATATCCCTCCGGGATTTTTTTTTGAAACATAACCAAATAAGTCTAAAGTTTATCAGGAGCAAGGAATCATCAATAGTCAATAAAGTATTGAAAAGAAGGGGAACTTGCATGACAGTTATTAAAATACATTGCAAAAATACAGCTATTAAAATAGCGTGAATTTGTTCCATGTCCAGTAACAGTGAATGGCTTTCATTGAGTTAAAACTTCCTTCAGATAGTAATCATACACTCTAAACAAACTATAAAAACACAACTATTCTGAGGTACTAAAGAGTGAACAGGAGTCAGAAATGAGCAATATTGGGCACCTGGGCGGCTCAGTGGGTTAAGGCTTCCACCTTTGGCTCTGGTCATGATCTCAGGGTCCTGGGATTGAAACCCGCATTGGGCTCCCTGCTCGGCGGGGAACCTGCTTCCTCCTCTCTCTGCCTGCCTCTCTGCCTACTTGTAATATCTCTCTATCTGTCAAATAAATAAATAAAATCTTAAAAAAAAAAGAAAAAGAAATGAGCAATATTGACCCATCGAAAGAAGGGAACGTTGAAAAATCATGTCTGTTTTTCACCTGAGAGTGTTCCTCGGTCCATGCGCCAGGCGATGGTTAAAACTGAAGCAGAAAACTCTAGTCTCACTGAGGAGGGTGACTTCTGGAAACTGCTTGAGGACTCATATGATAGAATTCAGGGCAGCAAGAATAGAATCGGATGGCGAATCCCAGAAAGGATGAAGCCATGAGAGGGGAAACCAACACACTGGATATAAACTCTACAAAATCCTGGGCTGACCCTGGAGAGTCCAAGGTTACTAGTGAAAAGCAAGAATAGAAGTCTGAAAGAAATAATGAAAGATTTCAGTGGCTGTTCCTTGGAGAGGAGACAGTTCATAGTTTGAGTTCAGCCAAGTTAAAGGATTGCTGGAATGAATATCAATGCTCTTCATAGGAAGATAACCGATTCTATACTCTCTCAACATACCATTCACAATTTTAAAAATTACAGGACATGTATGAAGAAACAAGAAAATATGACCCAGAGTTCAGGGAAAAATAATTAATAGAAACCACGGTTTAGGGGCGTTTGGGTGGCTCAGTGGGTTAAGCGTCTGCCTTGGGCTCAGGTCATGATCCCAGGGTCCCAGGATGGTTGGGTTTCTTGCTCAGCGGGGAGTCTGCTTCCCCCTATCCCTCTGTTCCCCACTCCCCTACTCATGCTTGCTCTCTAATAAATAAATAAATCTTTTTACACATTAAAAAAGAAGAAAGCAATGTTTGTATGACAAAGATGATAGAATTTGCATAAGGAATTTGAAACAGACATTATAAATATGCTCAAGAACTTAAAGGAAAAATGCTCACAATGAGTAAACAGAAAATTAAGGCAAAGAAACAGAAACTCTAAAGAATGAAACAGAAATTTTGAAATTGAAAAGTACAGTACATGAAATGAAAAGTTCACATAACAACACGTTGGAGTTGGCAGAAGAATCAGCAAACTTGAGCCAGATAAACAGAAATTCTTCCATCTGAAGGGGGATAGAGTATGAAATAAACCAAGGAGGCCCTCAGAAATCCATGGGACATTAGTATTTGGCCCAATATGTGTGTAATTAAAGTCTCAGAAGGGAAGGAAATTGATATTGGAGCAGAAAAAAATGTTTGGAACAACTATGGGCTGAAAATGCCCCAAATTTGGTGAAAAACATAATCTACATATCCAGTAAGCTCACTGAATCCCAAGGAAAATAAAAACAAAAGGAAGTCATACTTAGACACATCATAGTCTAAAGACCAAGAGAAAGGGGAGGGAACTCTTGAAAGCAGCTAGTAAAAACAAAGCAAACAAAAGACATATTGCATACAGAGGTGTGTGTGCATATGAATGAGAGATGATAAGTCATCAGAGACCAGGGAGGCCGGAACAGAAGGGACCAGGTGTCACTAATGTGCTGAGAGGAAAAAATAAATCCAGGGGTGCCTGGGTAGCTCAGTTGTTAAGTGTCTGCCTTTGGCTCAGGTCATGATCCCAGGGTCCTGGGATCCAGCCCCGAATAGGGCTTTCTGCTCGGCAGGAAGCCTGCTTATCCTTCTCCCACTCCCCCTGCTTGTGTTCCCTCTCTTGCTGTGTCTCTCAGTCAAATAAATAAATAAATAAATCTTTAAATAAATAAATAAATGAGTGAATAAATCCAGAATTGTATACCCAGAAAACAATATCCTTCAAACATGAGTGGGAGGGAAGACATTTCAAATAAGTGAAAGCCAAGTGAAGTCATTGCCAGCAGGTGTGCTCTGTAAGAAATAGTAAAAGAAGTTCTTCAGCTGTAGGGAAGTTACACTTGAAGGAAACTCAGACTTAGAGAAAGGAGGGAACTCTAGAAATGGCGAACAGGGTAGTAGTTATTCAAAAAAATGTTATTCTCTTAACTTAATTAAAAGATATACAAGATTTAATATAATTTAAATTGATAATTTTTAATATATTTTATATTAATATAAAGTATAATTTTTATAAGGTAAGTTTAAAAGATAAAATTGAAGTCAAAAATCAGAATCCTATATTATAGAGTTTATTATGTATATAGTAGGAATATATATGAAAAAAGTAACACAAAGAAACAGGAGATTGTTACAAAGTTCTTTTTTTTTTTTTAAAGATTTTTACTTATTTATTTGACAGAGAGAGAGATCACCAGTAGGCAGAGAGGCAGGCAGAGGGGGGAAGCAGGCTCCCTGCTGAGCAGAAAGCCTGATGTGGGCCTCGATCGCAGGACCCTGATATCATGACCTGAGCTGAAGGCAGAGGCTTAACCCACTGAACCACCCAGGCACCCTGTTACAAAGTTCTTGGGAAGTGAGACAATATCTCTGAGAAGCTAAGGATACACCCTGGAATCTACAGAGCAAATACTACAAAATAATGCAAGGAGGTTTAGCTCAAAGGTCAATAGAGAAAAGATTGGTTTTTATTTTTTTTTAAGATTTTTTATTATGTATTTATTTGTCAGTGAGAGAGAGGGAGCACAAGCAGGCAGGGGGCAAGCTGAGGTAGAGGGAGAAGCAGGCTCCCTGCTGAGCAAGGAGCCCGATTTGGGACTAGATCCCAAGACCCTGGGATCATGACCCGAGCGGAAGTCAGCTGCTTAACCAACTGAGCCACCCACGCATCCCAAGATTGTTTCTTAAATGCAGGCACCTGGGTGCCATCCAACAATATCCCTAACCCTCCACATTGTTCAAGTTCAACTGTACTTTAATCATTGTTTATAGAATACCACACCAAACAACTGCACGATACATATTTTTTGCAAGTACACATAGAACATTCATCAAGATAGTCCATATGGTAGTCCATAAAATAAGCCTCAAAACTATTCAAAAATTGAAATCTTATAAAGTCTGTTTTCCATGAACAACAGAATTAAGTTGGATATTAACAATAAGATACTTAGAAAATCCTCAAATAATTACAAATTGAACAATGTGTTTTTAAATAACTCACTGGCCAAAGGAGAAATCATAGAAAAAAAATCAGAAAATATTCTGGACTGAATAATAATGAAAATACAACACCTCCAAATGTGTGGAATGCAGGTAAAGCAGTATTTAGAAAGAAATGTGTGCCATTAACTGTTTATATTAGACAAGGAGAACCATTCAAATTCAGTGGTGTAAATTTCCACCTAAAGAAACTAGGAAAAGATGACCAACTAAACTCTGTATAAATTACAGACTTCACTAATAATGAAGTATCGATACTGGCTTGTTAACTGTAACTACTGTATCATAGTAATGGGAACTGTGATTAATAGGGAAAATGGGGTGAGGGTCATGGGAACTCTGTACTGTCTTTTCAATTGTTCTTTAAACTTAAGCCTTCAAAAATAAAATCTATTAAAAGGAAAACAATTTCAGCAGACGTAATTCAGCCACAGATAAAAGTGACGGTACATCATGACCAAGTAAGATTCATTCCAGGAATGTGAATTTGTTTTAATAGTCCAAGATCAATCAATATAATTCACCCGTTACCAGTTTATTCTGTTAACAGAATTTGACAGGATTCAACACCCATTCATGATTTTTTCTTAAATTTCAACAAATTAGTGGTAGATGGGAACATCTCCCATCTGAAAAAGGAGATCTGGATAGATAGATAGATAGATAGATAGATAGATAGATAGATAGATAGATAGATAGATAGACTTTAGCTAATTTTCTACAAAAGAATGACTAGATGTTTTTCCTCCAGAAGCAGCAATAAGACAAGATATCTACTCCTGTTACTTCTGCTCAACATTGTATAGATAGAATGAGCTAGTACAATAAAGAAAGAAGAGAAGGAATACATAAAGATTGAAAAGGAGGAAGAAAAACTGTCAGAGTTTGTATAGGGTTGAAATGATCCACTGTGAGCATGGGCTGAGAATCTGGCTTGGCCCAAGCCAAGGAACTCTGGTGAAGGAAAGCGATATAATCCATTTTGGTGGTTGCCCGGGTCCGGTACACTGTTTTATAAGCTGAAGGAGATAAAAAATGTAAAGTCAACATTCCCCCATGGGAGATTAGCTGTGTTCTGGGGATCACAGGAAGCTAAGGTGCTCAGCTGTAAAGGCAGAGTGAAAAGTCTTGGCTTAGGTGATTGAGACCAGGGGCCCGTAAGAACCCCACACTAGTTTCTTTCTCAAGACATGTGTCATATTTTGGACCCGTATGGTGTGGGAGGTGAAAGTGCTAAGTGTAAAACACCCAAAGGACAGAATTTTCAGGTTCTTAACAAAAACCTGGAAGGATCACAGCTGAGGAACAGGGATGAACCAGAAGGGGGCTGAATCCTATTCCTACAGCAATCCATCCATTCTATAGCTCAGTCTTAGACTGAGATGATCTGCCTCTCCCCCTATTTTCCCAACAGAGAAAAGAAGAAGTCCTTGCTACTAAAAGATATAATTTATATAGTCTCCATGGTCCTTTGATACACAATGTCTGGCAGTGACAATTTAAAAAGTGGTAGATATGCAAGGAGGTAGAAAAAAGTCACCAAAAAATGGGAGACCCACTGATGATGCAGATGGTGGAGTTAGCAGGCAGTACATAAAAATAACTATAGTTAATACATGAAAATAAATGGAGGGGTGCCTGAGTGGCTCAGTTGGTTAAGCATCTGCCTTCAGCTCAGGTTCCTGGGATTGAACCCCACATTGGGGGGGGGGTCCCTGCTCAGCAGGGAGCCTGCTTCCCCCCCTGCCTCTGTGCTCTTTCTCTCAATCTGCATCAAATAAATAAATAAAATCTTTTTAAAAAATAAACTAAATGGAGAAAAAAATGCATTAAATGGTAAAAGAGTAGAGAATTCCAACAGAGTATTAGAATATTTTTAAAAACCTAATGACCACTCTGGAATTAAAAAAAAATTAGAAATTTAAGAACTTATTGGATGGATTTAACAGCAGATTAGACATAGTACATGATCAGATCAGTGAATTCAAATGAACTCTATAGAAAAATATCCAAATTAAAGTATGCAGAGAAAAACCACAGGGGTAGGAGGGACAGAGTGGAGCATAAAGGGAGATAAATATGGAAGGCACATTCAAAAGCTCTAACACACATGTAACTGGAGTGCCAGAAAGAAGAGAGAGTCATAATGCACAATCAGGGTTTGAGAAATAATGCCTGAGACTTTTCCAAACACAACAGATTCAGTTATATGCGGTTATAAAAATCACAAAAAAATCCAAGCAGGTTAAACATAAAGTAATAAAATAAAATTTTAAATATTGAATTTAAAATAATTTAAAATTAAAATTAAAAAATTTAAACTATAAATCACATGTAGGCATATAGAAAACTTCTAAAAAGCAAAGACAAAGTGTAAAAGCAGTCAGAGGTGGAAGGAACCATTACCTTAAAAGAAGACAATTGACTTGTACTAGAATCTATGGAAGCTAAGGAACAGTGGAATAATCTTTAAGGCACTGAAAGAAAAAGTTGCCAACTTGGAATTCTATACTTACCAAAATGTCCTTTAAAGTTAGAGGTGAAATAAACATAGTTTTGTACAAACAAAAACAGAGAACTATTACCAGCAAATCAGCACCATAAGAAATCAAAAGGAAGTACTTCCGAATGAACGAAAATAGTTACAGAGGGAAGGACAGAACTGCAGAAAAGATTGAATGGTACTAAAAAAAGACAAGTAGGTAGGTGAATATAAAAGATATTGATTACTCGACCCAGCCATAGCGATAATGTGTCCTAAGTTTGGAGTAAATGTATGAGCACAGATGAATGGCAATAATAGCACAAAGGACAAGAGGAGGTAAATTTCTTGCCATGTTCAAGAAGTAAAAGTATGACCTTAAGGTAAACTGCAATAATGCAGGGATGCAATTCAGATACATTAAAAGAAAAAATATATATATCTCACTAAGTGTTAAATACATATCTAACTGTTAAATCCAACCATGTCAGTAATTAGATTAATTATAAAGGGATAACTGGCCCAATTAAAATTTTAAATTGTCAAGTTGGACTACAAATGTAAGACCCAAGTATCAGTGGTTTATTAGAGACACACATGATACATGAACACAAAGTTTGAGTTAAAAAAAATGAAAAGAGATATTGCATGAAACTGTTAGCAAAAAGCTGGTAATCATATTACTACCAAACAAGCAGATTTAAAGGCAAAAAGTATTATTAAATGCAAAAAAAGAAGAAAATTTCTAAAATTCATATGCTCCCAGTTTAAAAACTTCAAATATTTAAAGCTAAAATTACAAAAATTTTAAAAAGAAATGGAGAAATCCAAAATCAGAGTTATAGATTTTATTTAATTTTTAAAAATGATTTTATTTACTTATTTAGCAGAGAGAGACAGTGAGAGAGGGAATACAAGCAGGGGGAGTGGGAGAGGGAGAAGCAGGCTTCGTGCTGAGCAGGGAGCCCAACACAGGGCTCGATTCCAGGACCCTGGGATCATGACCTGAGCCGAAGGCAGATGCCTAACGACTGAGCCACCCAGGTGCCCCAGAGTTATAGATTTTAATACATTTCTCAGTAAATGATAAAACAAGTGAGCAAACAATAAAGTAGCAAAATATGGAATAGTTAAACAAAATGATTAACCAGATTGACCTACCTAACACATATATAAAACATTATATTCATTGGGTGCCTGGGTGGCTCAGTGGGTTAAAGCCTCTGCCTTTGGCTCAGGTCATGATCTCAGGATCCTGGGATAGAGGCCCGCATTGGGCTCCCTGCTCAGCGGGGAGCCTGCTTCCTCCTCTCTCTCTTCCTGCCTTTCTGCCTACTTGTGATCTGATCTCTCTCTCTCTGTCAAGTAAATAAATAAAATCTTAAAAACAAAAAACATTATATTCATTAAGTTCAGAACGAATATTCTTTTTAAATGCTTGTGGAACACTTACCAAAATAGACTATATGATGGGTCATAAAGCAAATAACAAAAATTTTCAAAGGGCTAAAATTATACAGAATACGCTCTCTACTGGAGTGAAATTCAATTAAAAAACCTACACAAAAAGACAACTAGAAAATGTCCAAATGTTCAGAAATTAAGCAACACATGACTAAATAGTCCATAGGTCATAGAAGTAATCACAATAATTAGAAAATATTTTGAAGTAAAGGCTAAGGAAAGCTTCTGAGATGCATCATAAAGTAGTGATTACAGAGAGATTTATAGCTTTAGATACAGTTATTAGAGAAAAAGACACATGGAAAATCAACTTTTCTAAACTTCTATCTCAGTAAGCTAGAAAAACAACAGCAAATTACACCTTTAAAAAAGTAGAAGGCATAAAGATGAAAGCAGAAATCAAACTGATTGAAAAAAAATTGACAATGAAGTCAACATAGGTAAAAGTTAGGCTTTTAAATAAGTAAATAAAATCTATAAACCCCTGGCAAGACAGATCAAGAAAAGAGAGAGAATGAGACAAGAGAGACAGAAAGAGAGAAAACACAGATTATGTGACTGAGAAAAGAGATCATTGCTACAGATCCTACAAACGTTAAAAAATATGGTGATATCAAGTACCATTTATTTATTTATGCCAATAAATTTGACAACTTAGATTAAATGAGCAAATTCCTTGAAATCATAACTTATGATACAAGAAAAAGTAGAAAGACTGCCATCTGATAGTTGTTTAAAACAACTGAATCTTTAATTAAAAACCCTCCCTCAAAAAAAAAAACCTCTAGGGCCAGAGATCTTCCCTGATGAATACTTACAAATATTTAAGGAAGAAATAATGCCAATCATATACAGATACTTTCAGAAAATAGAGACAGAGAAAACACTTCCAAATTTGTTTTATAAGGCTAACATAACACTAATAACAAAATCTGACATTTTTATTATTATATATTATAAGAAAGGAAAGGAAAATTACAGGTCAATAACACTCATACATATAGATGTGAATATCCCAAGCAAAATATTAGTAAATCAAATCTAGTGACATATAAAAAGGGGAAATAAATCATGACCAAGTGGTTTAGTCCAAGAAGTCAAGGTTACTGTAACATTCTTTCAATGCAATTCACCACATCAACAGAAAGAAAAAGAAAAATTATATAATCCTCTCAATAGATATAGACTTATTCTTTGATAAAATTCAATATTTGTTCATAATAAAGTACTGGAAAAGTGAGAATAAAAAGGAAGTTTGAATAAATGGTACCTACAAAAACAGTTAGGTAACATCTTTTAAGAGAAGAATAACGAATGCTGTCCCCTGCAATTAGAAACAAGACGAGAAAGGCTATTACCACTTCTCCTATTCAGCATTGTACTGAAGATTCTAGCCAGTGGCATAAGGCAAGAAAAAGGAAAGGCATAAGATTGGAAAGGAAAAAGTAAAACTAGCATATTCACATATGAGATAGATGGTATATGTCAACAACTCAAAAGGATTTGTGAATAAACTATTAAAATTAATAAACAAATCTGGAAAGTTTGTTTTAAAAGTGACTTCACAAATCAATTGTATTTCAGTATAATCTTAAGACGAATTGGAAAGAGAACTTTAATATCCACTATTTAAAAGTGGATTTTTAAAAAAGCAAATGTCTCAGAATGAAAGTAATGAAAAAATTGCAAGATGTGCATGCTGAAAACTATAAAACATTGTTGAGATGAATTAAAGAAGACTAAAAGAAATGGCAAGACATTTTACATGTATTGATTAGAAGACTCAATACTGTTTCTCTCCAAATATCACTTATCTCTCCTAATTGATTTATGGACTCAATAGCCCCTCAATCAAATCCCAGCAGGAAATTGAAAACCTGACTCTAACATATACACAGAAATTCAGAGCAATCAAAATAGCCAAAATGGTCTTGAAGGAGACTCAAACCACCAGATATTAATACCTAAAACATAAAGCTACAATGGTTAAGAAGACTCTATGGTTTTGGTGCAAGGTTAAACAGATAGGAGAAGGGAATGGGATCGAGTCCAGCAACAGACTCACACTTCTATGATCGACTGATTTTTTTTTAATGTTCAACTGATTTTTGACAATGAGCCACTGCAATTCAAGGGATAAAGGATGCTTTTTAAATAAATGTTCAATGTTCTTCCATCGATTGGCTATCCATATAGGTTATAAGGAACCTTCATCCTCGCCTTACATCATACACAAAATCAATTTGAAATGGATCATAGATCTGAATGTGGGAGACAAAAGAGTCTTCAACTTTTAGCTGAAAACATAGAAGGATGTGTTTATGGCCTTGGGATAGGCAAAAAAAAATTCTCAAACAGAACACCAAAACCATGAACCATAAAATAAGCTTCGTTAAAATTAAGGCTATCTGTTCATTAAAAGACATCAGGAGAGTGAAAAAGCAAGCCCAGTACTGGGAGAAGATATTTACAATAACATACATGTGAAAAATCAATAAAACAAAGATAAACAACTCAACTAGACATTGGGGAAAAAATGTAAGCACTTCACAAGAGAGGATGTCCAAGTGACCAATGAACCCAAGAGAAGGTGCTCACCATCATTATTCATCAAGAAAAAGCCAATGAAAACTACAATGAGATATCACTACACACCCTCCAGAATGAGTAAGAATAAAGACTGACAATACTAAGTGTTATCAATTATGTGGAACACCTGGAAGTCTCTCACCTAATGTTTTGGGGAGTGTAAATTGATACGATTAATTTGGGAAACTCTTGGACAATTTTGTATAAAGAGAAACATACATCTAGCTCATCACTGAGCAATTTGAATCAAAGGTAATTACTCAAAAGAGATTGCTATACACATGTCCACCAAAAAGCATCCAAAAATGTTTCTAGTAGCTTTGTTCAAAATAGCCAAGAACTGGATAAAACTTAAATACCCACCAACAGTAAAATGGAACCCTGGTAGAGTCACACAATGGAATACTACACAGCAATGAAAGCAGCAAACTTCTACTCTTCTCAATGATATGGGTGAATCTCACAGATGTAATGATGATCAAAAGGAGTAGATATGAAAATCTATATACTATTTGATTCTATTGTCATGCATTTCAAGAATTAGCAAAGCTAACTTGTGATAGAATCCAAATAGCAGTTGTCTCTCGGGGTTTTTGTCTGGGTGGAGTCTTCTGGGCTGGAAATGCTCCATTTCTTGACTCCGATGTTGGTTATGTGGGAACATAAAATTTGTGAGCATTAAACCTGATTCGTGCAATTTTCCTTATAGATGTTATACTTCAGTAACAAGTTAAAAAATAGATGCTAACAAGGAAAGTTGATGACAATGGGAAGGGGCAACTGGTCACCACATACTTTGCTGGAATAACTATAAATCCATGCAAAGTTTTGGAGGGAAAATTAAAGAAAAACCTTAATAACAGACATGCTGTTTGTCTAGTAATTTCATTCTTACAAAATTCCTAGAACCAGACAAACAGGCAAAGATGTGTGCACAAGGATGTCATGTGTCATTATCACATGGTCATTATTATTACAATGTCAAAAAAACTTTGACAACACCTGAATGTCTTGCGACATGCTGAATACAAGGTAGCTATTAAAAATCCTATTACAGGGGCACCTAGGTGGGTGGCTCAGTTGGTTAAGCAACTGCTTTCACCTCAGGTCATGATCCTGGAGTCCTGGGATTGAGTCCTGCATCAGTATCCCTCCTCAGTGGGAAGCCTGCTTCTCCCTCTGACCCTCCACTGTCTAATGCTCTCTCTCTCATTCTCTACAAATAGATAAATAATATATTTATTTGACTCTTGCTTCTTAGCCATTTGACTAGTCATTGACTTAGTCATTTGACTCTTGCTTCTTAGTCAAGACATTTCTTCCTCCAGCTGCCTTCCATCTGCTTACATTGTGATCTGAGATTTCTGATGCCTCCTCCTTCTACCCAAGGTGTATTTGGTGTTCTGTTTTTTCTTCTTCTTGTCGGAGGCTGGTCTTCAAGAGGGGAGATGGAATTCTCTTCACTTCGTCTTAACTTGGTAGGCACCCATGAATCCTGGAAGGGAAATCTTGTCCTGTCAGTATCCAATTACTATTGCTGGTAATATTTAGAATAAAGTTGAAATTTTCCCCTTTAGTCTGCCTCCCTCAAAAACATCCCATTGAGATTCTTTAAATGGGGTTTAATTTTTTAAAAACCTGTTCAGATTTGCAGATACATTGCAAAGCTATTATAGAGACCCCATACGCTCTGCACTGGGTTTCCCCAGTTATCAACATGGACATTAATATGACACATTGGTGACAGTTAACGAACCAATATTGATACATTTTTGTTAACCGAAGTCTCAAGTTTACTCGGATGCCCTTAGTTTTTTCCTGCAGATGTTTTGCTGTGGGATCCCATCCGGATATGACCTTACTTTAGTTGTCATATCTCCTTGGGTTCCTCTGGGCTCTGTCAGTTTCTCAGACGTTCCTTCTTTGGGATGACCTCAATTTTAAGGAGTAATGGTCGGGGATTTATAAACTGCCCCTCTATTGTGGTTTACCTGACGTTTTTCTCATGGTTAGATTGGGGTCATGGGTTTGGGGGAGAAAGCCATCGGAAGTTTGATGGGATGCCATTACATTTATAGGATAATTTGAACAGAATTGACATTTCCACAATCCTGAGTTTTCCTTCAGGGATGTGGTACATTTCTCCAACCGACTCAAGTCTTTTATGATCGTCAGTGAAGTTTTATAGTTTGCTTCTTGTGGACGTAACATATTTCTTTTTAGGTTTAATTCAAGGTATTTTATACCTTTTACAGCTATGGTAAGTAGGATCTTTCTAAAGATCTTACATTACATTTATTTCTAAATTATCTTTATTTCTAAATTTTCCTTGCTGGTCTACCGGAAAGCCATTGATTTTTATAAATTTATATTCAGACTAGCCATCCTACTAAATTCATGCAGAGTTTATGATAGTTCCGACTTGAGTCTTGTGATTTTTTGATAGACAAGAATCTCTTATGCAAATAATTATTTTGCCTCTTTCTTTTAAATATTTATGCATCTTCATTCATTTTCTTTTCTTATTACATTCATTAGAAGCTCCAAGGAAGTGGTGATTAGGAATAGAGACAGAGGTATCTTTGGTTTTTCACTGACATCAGCTTTTCACTTGTTTATATGATGTTTTCTATAGGTTCCTGATAATCTCTTACATTTTGGAAATGTCCTTCTAGGCCTATTTTAGAAGATTTTATATTAGGAATGAAAATTGAATTTTATCAATGCCTTTTTGATATGTGAGAATTAGCACCTTTTTTGGTGTTGTTGTTGTTGTTACATTATCTTCTTAGTATGATAATTATGGCTCTGTTTTGTTTCCCTTCATGGTGCCAATTTGCTTTGTGGACTAGAAACCCTCAAGGGAACTTCTCTGCCAGCCTTTGCCCTCTGCAGCTGGGGTAAAGCTCACCCAAGACTCCCTATGCCTCCAGCCACCTCGGAAGGCAAGACACATATGTGGAAGTCAAACAATGACCCACCTACACAACTGTAGACAAAGCTCACATCAGTTACTGATGATGAGTGCCCAGTGGGGGGCCACGGGAAAGGAGAAAGCCAATTTGCCCACCCAGAACCACCGGAAAGGCACAGGGATAGGAAGGACCAGGACCCTGAGAAGTTTGAGGTGAAGTCTATGGCTGAAAATATAGGGATCTTTATTCAAAACCTATGCAAGATGACACCCTCCAGATTGTCGACCCCAACCCCTCCCATGGCAGTCAAGGGACAATCCCTCTCCTGTACCTGCAGGAGAGAGGTTTTTTCTAGAGAAATGGACATAGATCTTCTAACTTGATTTTACTGGGCATTGAAGAGGGTGAGAAAGTACTAAATTAAAAACAGATACTTGGGTGCCTGGGTGGCTCGGTCGGTTAAGCATCTGACTCTTGATTTTGGCCCAGGTCATGATTTCAGAGTAGCGGGATCAAGTTCTGCGCTGGGCATGGAGCCTGCTTAAGATTCTCTCTCTCCCTTTGCCCTCCCCATCTCTCAAAAACAAAAAAGAAAAAGCAAAAAAAAAAAAATAACACAAACACACAAAAACACAGATGCTTGAGCAGAAGTCAGAGACCTCCAGCTTCCTCCCCACTCAAGTCCAAAATTAGGGGTCGTTTTGACCTGGCATCACTTTGAAGTCACCTAAGACTAGGCTCATTACCCCAAGGCCCACCTCTGTCCCACACATACATACACACGGGTAGAGTGGAGGATCACCGTTTGTCAAGGAAGGGAAAGCCTACATCACATGGATCACAAGGAAGCAGTCCACTGTAGCCTCCAGTAAGCTCTGTCTATGAATCCACCCAGCCAGGCACAGAGAGGCCACTTAGTGCCCCAGTTTCAAAAAGAAAAGGCAGCCAAAGATCACTGGACATTTGGAGAAAACCCCAACATGAAAGAGAACACAATAAATAGGGGGGAAAGCAGGTAAAGGAAGGAAAGAAACAGATGAAACAGAGAATGGTGGGAGGGGACAATATTCCTAGGGAATATTCCTAGGAAAGAGAAAACATGGCACCCATTATAAATAAAGGAAGCTGTAAGAAACAGAGAACAAGAAATCTTATTTCTATTTCTTTTTTAAGATTTTATTTATTTGAGAGAGAGAGAGAGAGAATGAGAGAGCATAAGCAGGAGGAGCAGCAGAGGGAGAGAGAGAGAAGAGATGATGCGGGGCTCGATCCCAGGACCCTAGGATCATGACCTGAGCTGAAGGCAGACACTTAACGACTGAACCACCCAGGTGCCCCAAGAAATTTTGTTTCTTAATAAAAATTTAAAATATGAGAACTGAAAAAAATTTTTAAAGAGTTTAAATGTTGAAAGATAAGGTCATGGAAATCTCCCAGAAAGTACAATAAAAAGCAGAAATTGTGGTATATTGATGGAATGAAATGCTACTCTACACTCAAAACTAATAGGTGCTGGTTCAAGCAACAACATGAATGTATATCAAATATTGCTGAATAAAGGGTTGGAAAAACACAAACAAAACAAGCAGAAGCCAGAAACCAAAATAACAAGAATAGGTGACAGAGAGGTTCCTGGGTGACTCAGTCAATTAAGTGTCTGACTTTCGACCCCAACTCAGGTCTTGATCTCAAAGTCATGAGTTCAAGCCCTACATTGGGCTCCACACTGGGTATAGAGAAGAAGGAGAAGAAGGAGGAGAAAGAGAAGGAGAAGGAAAAGAGGGAGAGGAAGAAGTAGAAGTAGTAGTAGTAGTAGTAGTAGTAGTAGTAGTAGTAGTAGTAGTAGTAGTAGTGACAGTGTCACAGGTATCCCGTGAAGCCGATAGTATTCACTATCTGACTCTTTTCAGAAGGTTTGCTGATCCCTGCTAGAGGAAATAATGTCTCTAGGGAAAAAAACTCTGATATATAATCTAACAGGTGTGAGGATGTTGAAAATTATAGTGAAAGGCGTTCTCTATAGTGTTGGAGGGTGGATAAAATCTCAGCTGTTAAAAAATAAGCAAATGAGAAAAGATGAGTCTATTACCATCTATTATAAACTCTAGGAAAAACAAAAAGCTGTAAAATAAAGGAAATTTAATTATAGTGTGTTGTGGCTCAGCAGCTCACAATATTCACGTGGTCACTACAATGAAAACACAGGGTAGGAACACAACTCAACATTGAGATCTGACCAAACTGAGCCTGTGTTGGTGGAAAAGAAAATTTCATGGAAATTTTCGTTTCACAGAAACGTTGCACAGAAATTTTCGTTTCATGGAAAATTTTCATTTTCACGGAAAAGAAAATGAATTAAAGAAATGAATGAGTTAAAGACTCTCATCTACCATGTCAGAAAAATCAACAGATACTATCTAAAATTGATTAACCAAAATTTAGCAATCTAAGCATAAAATTTAGGAATATGGAGGCAAGCATTAGCTGCACCAAAATAAATTCCAGATGGATTAAATATTTAAACAAAATATTAAAAGTCAATTAGAAGAAAATCGAGGGCAATGTTTTTACAATTTCCTGAGGACTTTCTAACTATGCCCACAAAGCCATAAATAAAGGAAAAACAGAAAACATTTGAATTTCCATATAGCAAAGGACATCATAAATAAGCTTACAAAAAATTTCTGAATTGAGAAAATAAATTGCATTTTATATTTCAAACAAAGGCTTTTGCTATCCTTAATACGTAAACTACATTTATAAGTCAGTAAAAAGACACAAGTTTCTGAATTTAAAGTGGACAAAGGATATGATCAAGCAATTCACAAAAGAAGTATAAAAGATAAACTTGTGAAAATGCACTCATTTGGCTAACAAAATCATGTCACTTAAAAGAACAATGAAATATATCACTTGTACATCAAATTATTGAAGATTAAGCCTATTGGTGATGTTCAGCCTGAGGGTGTAGAGAAACCAGCCCACTCATACAAATTCAATGAGAACTGACATCAGTTCAATCTTTGGAGGGCAATTTGGCAATATTGCTTGAGAATGTACAGCTGGGCATAAGCTTTGACCCTGAAATTCTACTCCTGGAACTTATTCTAAGGGAATAAGGAAAGAAACACATAAAATAGGCCTGTAATGACATCTACTTCAGCATTTTTACAAGAGAAAAATAGGAACTAACCTAAATATTCATTTGTTTATGTGTCTTTACATTGGTCTCTCTTGGGTCCCTGTGAGCTTCACATGAGAAGGGGCTCTCTTGGGTGTTATCCGGTGTGTGGTTGGTTTTAGTGTTTTAGGAACAGATGAATGGATGAGTGAGTCCATGAAAGAGGAGAGGGAAAGAGGGAGAAACAATGTTGAAGGTTATTTGTAGATATCTAGCTTAGTGATTCTCATATTTCTTAATTTCATATACTAATAGACATTCCAAAAAATTGTGGGAACTAATTGCTATACATCTGATAACTTATTTTGCCAAGTAAGGTCACCGGAGGCGGGGAGAACCCACGAAGCTACCTCCATCATTTACATATGCTGTAACCACCAGTTCACAAAGGAAAGAACATTAACACCAAAATAATAGGGAATACATAATCTCAATTATAAGATCCTTTAAGTTGAATAGATTTGCTTTATGAAATGACCCAATTGCTTTATGGCTTTCAACTTCTCCACAATCAGGGAGAAGTTCTTCTTGGCGGAGTTGTTGCCACAGATTGGCATGTGAAAACTGGTCTGTCATTTTACAGACTGTGTGACTGAGACTCTGAGCACTCTCTAGTCCCCAAACAGCAGAAGTCGGACCAGAACTCACATCTCTTGACTCCTGGCCCAGAGCTGTCTTCACGACCGTATCTACGACCCAGCAACATAGATAGAATTGAGAATGTTCCCCCATGGCGGGCACTCTGGAACTCATCAAACCTGAGATCCGACCTGGGCATACATTATCTCCACAAGAGCTCCAGCCCCGGCTTCCATACCTCCAGTAGCAGGAAACTCACTACTTGCTGTAGCAGACGCTTTGTGATGGGAGAGTTCCGCAGTTGACCACCTTCCAACCCCCCCCAATCTGAAATCTGTCTGGATCGGTTTGCACCCAGCAGTCCTGAATCCCTCCACCATCTGTACAGGGTCCTGCAGGTTTTGCAATGTGTGGCATTCAGAAGTCTTATCCCAGAGCTGGCAGGGACTGGAAAACAGCCTCTCTGATACCTCAGTCTCCACCCTTCCCTCCTTTCTGATCCCTAATAGACAAGAAGAAAAGAACAATGCTGAGAACATCTTTTATCCTTTGAATGATGATCGAATCCAACATTCCCAACCTAATTCAGAAAGGAGGAGACAGAGACTTAGGGAGAGAGAGAGGGCTGTAGAAGCCATCTGTTCCAACACCCCACACAGGGGAGGTCCCCCAACACGCAGGGTGTTGCCCAGGTTCTCGGATTTGGGAGCAGGGCTGGAAGTCCAAGATCAAGGCAACGGCCCACTGGGTGTCTGGTGAGAACGCACTTCCTGGTTCAAAAATGGCTGTCTTCTGTCCGTCCGCTCACATGGCACAAGAAGGGCAGGGGATCTTTCCTGGAACCTCCTTTGTAAGGGGCACAGATGGAATTCACGAGGGCCCCACCCTCAGGACCTAACCATCTCCCAAAGGTCCCAGCTCCTGACACAGACATATTGGGGATTAAGCTTCAACATATGAATGGAGGAGGGGGAGGTGCAGACATTCAGTCTATAGCTCCCAGGAAGGGAGTTTTGGTGTTTCTCCACTGGGCACAGGGGAGGCACACCCTGCCTCACCCCAAGCCTCTGAAGGTGGGAGGCTCCTAGTCACGGAAGGGGTGTCAGAGGATAGGCAGCCAGAAAAAAAGAGATGTGTCCACATCAACCTCGTCGTTAATGTGGAGATAATTAAACGAGAGGCCAGCTACTCACCGGGCACTCGGTAAATTTGGACGTCACATGGCAGCCAAGGTGATGGTGTGAAACTTGAATCTGTTCCTATGTCTCCCTGGCTTGAAGGCGGCCAGTGGTTTCTGCTGCACCTCAAGTCAATCCAAACTATGGGAAAAGCATGGGGCCAGATCCCTGCACTTCCCCCCTCATCTCCTTCCCTGTGTCCCCTCCATGTTACACTCTGGGCACGCTGGCCTTCTGCCACCTCAGCTAGGTCCTGCTTTGGGCCCCTGCACAGGCAGGCAACTCTTCCCAGCTCTTGGTGGTTCTAGCTCCTTCATCTGTCAAGACCCCACTGAAACGCCATCTCCTCAGTGTGTCTCCCCATCCTCACGAGGTTAAGCTGCTCCTTTGCTGCCATCCCACTGTCCCCTGTCTCCACCCAATCATCTGGACGCGTGGTAAACAGTTGTAAGTGGTGCTTGCTTCTGCAGAAACGAGGAGTCTGTTTCCTGCCATGCCTCAACAGGAGGAAATAATGGGGGCTACTTTCGGGGGCATAGGTAGGGGATCGTGGTTTGGGCTTCCTGGGGAGCTGGCAGGAGAGAAGCAAGCTGTTTGTCAGTTAAGCAAAAAATAGCAATACCGATCTGACCCGGGGCATTAGCTCGTAGCCATCATCGGCAGCTGGGCGAGGAATCCCTTGGTCTTAAGCCAGTTCCTCCTTCCTTCCAAGAGAGGGATCCCTCAGCTGTTGGGCAAGTGAACAAGACCAGACCAGAAGAGGACTAGGCCTGGCTTAACACAAGGCCCATGGAATCCAGTTCCTTTCAGAAACTCTTCCAAATGTGGATTTATTGTAAATATTTATTTCTTGCAATTAAAGGGGGGCATCTTTAATAGAAGGCAGATGAAACAAAGCTGAGTCAGAAGGATTACAAGTGAGAAAGAGGGAATGAAGAGGAAGCAACTGCCAAGGTTGTTAGGAACAGGGGTGGAATTTGGCTCTGAGCTTCCTGGCAGCCAATGCAAAAAGGGAAACCCAATCAGTTATGGAGCTCTTCTTATTAGCAAAGGACATGCTTGCCAGTTCTGTGGGTGAAATGCAGTTGATTTTCAGGTTTTGTGTTTTCCAGGCACTGAATCTTGAACGAAATTTCTCCCTTGAGGGTTTAGGAGGGATCAACAGTTGATGCCATGAACAACATCCTTGTTTTATAGCAAATGTGGAAGGGAATTCTAGTGATCCAGGGGCTATTTAGCTCATATTACTGGATGTATATTTTGCAGTATCATTATTGTTAGTAGGTAAGAAAGGCCTCAGATTAGCTTTTCTTTCCAAAGAGCTGAGCTTAATTCCCTTAGAGCACCTCAGCATCCTCACAGGGCCCTGGAGGTGACTCAATTTGTTAGTACATTTTTTTGTTTTGTTTTTGTTTTTGCAGGGGGAGGTCATGAAGGACATGACCTCACACCACAAAGTTCTGGTCACTTCCTTTTGTGTAATACGCCCAAGAGAGAAATTTGGGGCATATTTTACCATTAGGTTGAAAAGCTGCATTATGGAAAAGGACAATGAATCAGAGGTATCCAGGAGTGGAAGACATTGAGCTAGGGAGTCAGGCAGACTGGAGTTTGAATCTTATCCTACCTCTAACTAGCTGTGTGGCCTTGGGCAAATTTCTTAACCTATCTGAGCATGGTTTCCCTGTCTGTAAAAACAGTGATGATGCTATCTGCCTTGGATTACTGAGTCAAATGGTAATGTCCCAGAAGCATGTGCAGTGTGTTTTATTCGCTTCCATCCCCTTCTCCCCCTGCCCTGCTAGTAGGGGTGCGGTGGAATTCAAGCGGAGTTCCCACCCCACCCCTACTTCTTTGTTTCAGGCCCAACTCAGCCCACAGAGGGAAGCTGAGGCACAGCCTCACAAGACTTGCCTTGTCCAGACCACTTGTCCGTGGCGATGACTTTCAGACCCCGGAGCCACTTTCTGTTCACACTTGCCCAGAGCACCTGTGCCAACCCTTGGGTTGCCATGGGCTCCCTTGGGAGATGGTTCTGGCAACTCTCCCAGCTCGTTTCAGCTTCCTTCCTGTGCCTTGGTCTTGATTATGTGACTATGAGGCAACTTCTTGAGGGCAGAATGTGGGACCCCTGGTCCAGACTCTTATTGTCTTGCAGGAAGAAGCTGGAGCAGACACAGGAAGAGTCCCGTCCTCCAGGGGTACGGGCAGGAGGTTAGGCCTCAGACCCGGGTCTCTGACTGGTGCAGTGTCTCTCTGCTCTCCCCACCTGCAGCGCCTGCCCCCCAGCCTGCAATGCCCTAGGACCCAGCTCCACTCCACAGACGCAGCCCTGGGACCCAGTGTTCGTGGCAAAGGGAAGCCAGATTGGGCCACACAGATGGGGGGATTTAAATAGAAAACCAGCACCACAAGATAAAATTCCCTCTTTGCCTCACTTAACAACAGCTCATTCCCTTAAAGACCTTTTTGCTCTTTGGAGGCTGTGACCACACTCTCTCTTCATCCACTTGGCTTTCTGGCCTCATCTCCGGGTCCTCTGCCCACCACTCTCTACTCCAGCCACTTCCTGGCTCCAGCTTCTTCCTGCAAGACACAAATAGTTTGCCCTCAAGAAGTTGCCCCAGAGCCACATGACCCCATGCCAGGCACCCCGGGCACTTTACCACGTCTAGGTCTTTGCTTGCACTGTTGGCCTTCCTGAAATGCCATCTTACCGCAGGTGGGAATTCCAGCGGCCCCCCCAAACCGCCCCCCCACACACCACCCTCAATACTGCAAGGCCCACTTCTGACATCACTTCCTCCATGGACCCTACTCCTTGAAGGGAATGAACAGCTCTTTCCTCAGTGCTCTTTCCCTGCCCAAGCACGCCTCCAGTGTAATGCTTAGGGCAGTTGGGTGTGGATTAAGCACTGAATTACTTCGAGTTCGCTGTGAATACCTCCATGTCCCGGACAGGTGGAGCTCCTTGAAGGATCCCGCTTAACTGTCTTGGTACTCCCCTGTACCCAGTACTCTGCCTGGCATGGAACAGGTACATGCTCTGGGAACGTTTATATTTCTACCGGTTTTTATAGAATTACGGCATTAGTTACTGTTCCTTGAACATCTACTGCGAGTACCTGGTGATGGGCCCTTTAAATACACTCTCATGGCCCCTCACACAGAGCTGGCAGGCCGCTGGCGCTGGCGAGTTATGAGTGTGCCTCACTTGCAGAGGAGGGAACGGAGGCTCAGAGAGGGAAAGTCACTTACTCAAGATCACCCAGCTAGAAACAGACCTTGGATTCCAAGGAGCTGTTGTTTTGGATGTCAACGTTAAGGAGGAAAGATAATGTGGTACCATAAGTTTTTTCACCCCCACCCCACCCCCAGCATCTGACTCCAAGAGTCCCCAGCACATCCTGGGCCCTGACCATGGACGCCCATCTTGGACCGGGCTCCCAGCCAACGGTGAGGTTGACGTGAACTTCACTCCCTAGGGTGGTACCCACCAGAGGCCGCCTGTGCCAGCTCTTGCAGGCTCCGATCCATGGGCATTTTGGGGAGCGGGGTGGGGCGCCCCTCATTGGGCAGCGCCCCACCTGGGCGCCTTCGTGGGGCCGAATCCCTCCAAGCAACCTCCGACTGGGTGGTGGGGTGGGGGGAGGTGGTTAGGGCTCGCTTTTTCGAGCCAGCGTAGCACAGCCTCCCCGGGCAGGAGACCTTGCAGCTCCGCCACAAGCCTTGCGGACAATGCCAAGAGAAAGGGGTTATTTTGGGAATGGTTGTCCTGGTTACGCCATCCCGCGGTGTCCTCTCCCCCATCTCGGCGCCCCACCGGCTTTGTGGGCGCCGAAGGAAACCTTTCCGACTTTTCAACACTTTGTCTTTATGAAAATCCCGCCCCACCTTTTCCAGGCTACCTTGTCTCTCTGGGATATTGAATCCCATTCACGGACGGAGAAACTGAGGACCCGAGCAGCGGAGCGAGGCTTCAACCAACGTCCCTTCTAAGTCAGCCAGGGACCCGCCCGCCGGATTCTCAGAATCTCAAACGCTGTAACGAATTTCGATTTCAAGAACACGTGCGGTGCCCGACTTAAAACCGCAGCCCCACAGAAACAGTTAACATTTCGAGCGAACCCCCAAGTCCCCTACCCTCAGCTTGCCGCGGGTCTCCTATGTTTTGCAACGTTAGTTTGCATCTCCAAACTGCTGGCCTCTCAAAGGGTTAAAAGGGACCAGGAGGGGGCCTGCTGCGCGTGGCGGGGTGCCTCGAAAGGGTTAAAATTATAAACGCATTAATCCCCCCGACTATTGGGTTCAAAATGGGTGGGCAGCGACGGGGCCCGGGGAGCCAGGGATCCCCCCCCCCCACGGAATGACTTTTTAAAATTCTGGAACTTTTAATTCCGACCAAAAAAAAAAGTGTCCCAGTTCGAAAGTTCTTTTAACCTTTTCTTTTTTCATTTATTTTTTTTTTCTCGATTTCTCCGCGGGCTGGATTATAAAACTCGCCCTCTCCTTTTGGGTTCGAGGAGCTAGGTTCCCCCCTCCGGGCAGCGCGCGGGGCGGGGGCCGAGGGGGCCCCGGGAGTTTGCTCCGGGGCCGGGTTGGGACGCGGCTGGTGAGTCCCAGCTCCGGCCCCTGAATTGGGGGGTCCGCGTCTGCCCCAAACGCCGCTTTCTTCCGTTTTCCATGTCATTTCCTGTACTAATAAGATGGTGGTCAAAGCAGGGGAGGAGAGCAGCAGCGAGTCGCCGCCGCCGCCGCCGCGCCGAGGCTGGCGCTGAAACTTTGCCTCGCCGGGGACCAGCGCGCCCGCAGCGCGGCCGCT
>LNAC01000205.1:375123-397992 GCA_002007465.1 Ailurus styani
CCCGGGGGCGCGGGGGGGGGCTTCTTCCCACGCAGCCCGCGGCGGTTTCCCGAGAAAGGTGGCCGAGCCGGGGGCCGTTTCTTGAATACATTTTAAGTCTCAGTGGCCGTGTAGACTCTTCGGGAAATCTCGCCGGAGTGTAGCCTCCATCCCCCACTCGCAGTCCCCAAGGTGCTCTCTAACGCAGAAACTGCAGAAACTTAGCGGCCAATGACCTTTCTCCGGTCAAGGCCGGCTCGCCCCGAGCAAGTCGCTGCAAGGAGAAGACACAGGGCTTGAGCGTGGGGCGATGCTGCTTGAAAAGTTGCTTGTGTGTTGAACTGGGTTGGGCGGGAGGGGCTTGACCCCTGGGCTGGGCTGGGACTTCGGAGAGAAAAATGTTGCATCTCTCTTAGACGTTTGCTTCATGTGGGGAAAGGCTGTGGTATATAATTTGGAGTGGCTGAGGGGAAACACACCCAGTTCTTTGTGCGCGGAGACAGGAGGCAATAATGAGAGATTGCTTGATGCCTGGAAACCCTGTAAACTTAGGGGGTTTTGTCTGGGCTGGGGCAAAAGAATTTTCCGTGGAGCCGGATCTCAGCGGCACCCAAGCTGGCTTTTGTGCACAGTACCCCTGGAGAGGAGGGGAGCTGTTGGGGGTGTGGGGACCGTGGGTCTGAGTGTGTAACCGGCAGTGGTGTCCTTACCTGTGGGCCGACGGCATGGTCTTCACCCACCAGCTCTCTCAGAGGTGGGCAGAGTTCTGTGGGGGCAAATGTTTGAGAACCTGCTGGGAAGAGCCCCAGCTGGTTGCTTTAGTTTAATGAAAGTGGTTCTCTGTTGGAGTCCTTCCCCCTCCACTGTGTAATGACTGTATGACTTTGGATTTGGCATGGTCACCTTTGACCTCTCTGAACCTTGCTTCTCCACCGGGAAAATGGAGCCAACGGAGCCTGTCTGGCAAGGCAGTTGTGAGATTAAAGGGGATTCGAGAAGTGTTTGTCTCTGTCTGGGGGATTATGGCAGAACCTACTATCCCGGGACCATCAGAACTGCCTGGTGGGCCCCACCCAAGACCATCCAGTTCCAAACTGACAGGGCCTCCAAGGAGCAGCTGGGGCAGGGGCTAGTTTTCTTCCCTACTGACATTCTCAAAGACGAGGGGCTCCCCTCCCTTGCCCCAAGAGCCCCAATCAGCCATCACAACCATCACGTACATCCAGTATTGGCATGAGTTAGAGTTCTGTCCTCCAGACCCCCTGGATTGATGTGTTTCATAAATTTGTTCTCCCTGGTGTCAAGTTAGACTTCTGTCGTCGGAATCTTTCCTCTCGGGGACTTGGAGGTGGAGGCGGGGTCTCTCGGTTCTAGGTCACTGGCAAGTGTGAAGGAAGTAAGGACCACTGGACTAGGAGTCAGGAGTCATATGTGTTTATTCAGCTGCCTCGTTGGCCCATCCTCCTGGCTATATCATAGTCATGACCAACGCATGGCATCCGAGGCTGTCCTTTGCCTCCTGTCCATCTTCCAGGGCAGCTCTGTCTCTCCCCAGGACAACATTCCGAGCCTCCTCACTGTCCACCTGCAGCTTCCCCTCCTTTATAGTCTCCACCTCGCGGTCAGAGCCATCCATTCCAGAAAAGATCACATCAGGCCTCCTATTTCTTGCTTAAAAACCGAAAAGTCTTCTCAGTGCTTTTGGGATAAAGAACCAAATCGTCCCCATGACCTAAAAGCTCTGGAGTGATCTGGCTCCTGCCCCTTCCTCGGCCTCATCTCGCACCCTCCCCCCGGATCTCCCTGTACTCCAAATTAGTTCTCTTCTGCACATGCCCCGCCCTCCTTCTGGAATAGTGGATGGGTTGTGATCTAATGAATGAGTTGAGGCTGGCAAGGGCAAGGTGGAGCGGGAGAGTGTCCTCTGGGTGATCCTTGATACTATCCCTTAAACCTTTCCGGTTCACCCTGGCACGGGGTAGGATTGAATCTGGGGCCCCTTGTGTTCGGCTGGGGCCGTGTGGCTGGCGGGTGAGTTGTGAGCTACAGTGACAGTCACGTTGGGCCAAAGCATCTAGTGGCTGGCATATGAGCCTCCAGAATGTTCTTTTCCTGTGGCGTGGAGGCTAGCAGTAGGTGGGACGGTGGCTGCTTTTGCTAGCCTGGGTCCCTGGGTGGCTGTGTGGCACGGAGCCTCTTGCTACCCCACGATGGACATGCAGCTCGAGCGATAACTAACCCTTTGTTGTTTGCAACCACTCAGATTTGGGGGTTGTTTGTTACACAGCATAACCTAGCCCGACCTGACCGATACAGGGACCAGAGGAACATTCCAGACAGAGACAAGGGTATACACACAGGGACTTGGGAAGGCTCACCTTTAGCTGCCAGGGTGACCCTTTGGGCAAACAAATGTGAGTCTATCAACCCCTGCCTGGAAAACCTTCAGAGACTTCCACTGCTGTTAGGAGAAAGCTAGAATTCCTTTAGCTGCCCTCCAGACCCTGTGGGGACACCGTTTTGCATCCCTTCATTTGCTGTGTTCCACCTGACATGGCACGTTGTGCCCTCAGCTCTGACCATACGCCACACTCCCCCTGCTCAGGCTTCCTCATCCATCTTTCAGCTTCCACCTCACCTCTTCAGGGAAGCCCTCCCTGATGAGGTCGAGCCCTCCATGACAGCCTCTCCTGGCCCCATGTACCCCTCCTTTGCAGCACTCGTCTCTGTAGCGATTTTACAGTTGTGGGTGTGATTACTGATTGTGGTCTCCCCCTTTCATCAGACTAGGAGCTTTGTGGGGACAGGGCCTGGGTTCACTGCTATATTTCCAGGGTCTGCACAACAAGGGCTTCTTCTGAAGATTCCATGAGCATTGACTGCAGGTTCACTGGGTGTGGGGGGCAGGGGACAGGGTAAATGAACGCTGCTTTCCGGGCGTCAGAGCAGGTGGGTCTGGCTGGAAGGAGGCATCGGGCATGGGGAGCAGACTGGCCTATAGCGTATAGATACTAAGCTCCCCATACTTACAGGTGTCCGTGCCCCATAAGGACCGTGTTTCTGGGAGGTCTGAGGGGACACCCCAGGAGGGCAAGAGTCTGAGATTTAACAAACCCTGAGGCTGTTGCTGATCTAAAGAGTATATGATAAGGTGAAGGGGCCGCAGAGTAGGAGATCCAGGGTTGATGAAATGAAAATAATGATGATGAAGGCAGCGAATGTTTGTTGAGGGCTAATTGTATGCCACGTAGGGTCCTAAGCTTGTCTCTATATAGAGAACCACTGCACACGGTATGTGTTATTATTTTCATTTCACAGATGGGTAAACTGAGGCCCCAAAAGGTGGTGTAAAGGATCCAGGGTTACAGGGGTCTGGCCACGATTGGAACCCTGCATTCTGATGCCACCCCCTTGAGGGTGCCCTCTTAGAATGAAGCCAGAGAACCCCAGACCCACCAAGGAGACACCCCTCTGGAAATGTCACATGGGCTTATAAAACCCTTCCAGGGGGGTGAATTCCCAGGAGGTAATACCCATCTACCCTTGGGGTTTGTGCAAACCCGTTTCTGGCCCAGAGCTGCTTGGTGGTCTCACTGCCAGGGCTGGTCTGGAACCGTCTGGTACATCTCCACCCCTGCTGGGGCCCGAGAATCCTTGGAGGCCTCGGAGCCCCATGTTCTCAGAGTGGGGCCTGGGAGAGGCTTCCCCACAGCTGGCCCAGGGGCTGCACCGGAAAAATAAGCCGTGCAGAAGGGAAGAAAAAAAAAAAACAATGAAGAAAAAGAAAAATGTGCTGTTATTTTTAAAAAGCCTGTTTCCTATTGCAGATTTGTATCTGCGTTGGAAAGCCCAGTGTTCGTGCGGTGCAGCCACACTCGTGGTGGTGTCCCCGGCTGAGGCTCTGGAAGAGAGGAGGCCTGGGGCCTCCTTCAGTCCTTCCTTTCTTCATCAGGTGGTCGGAGCTCATGGGCCATTCCTGTGCCAGGCACTGTGCTGGGCTCGGGGTGTTTGGGGAACCCAGTCTCTGCCTCTGTAGAACTTACGGACCAGCATGGGAGCTGAGCAGTTGACCAGGCAGTTACAGGTTCCAGTGCAAGGGTGTAAGGCAGATGGCCACTGACTCTGAGTCAAGGAAAGCTTCCTGGAGGAGGAGTCAGCCTTTGAGCTGAGTTTTGAGAGATGACAGCAGAGAAGGGAGAGGTGTTCTAGTGTGGGGTATGGCTTGTGCAAAGGTCCTGCACACAGACGGGCTTGGAGAAGCTCAAGTAGTGCAGTTTCCCTTCCTATAAATAGAGACAATAGTATCAGTCCTGTGCCACATTCTTTGGAAGAAATTTCTTTCTTCCCTGTTCTCATGACCAAATTTAAGAGGAACACATATCGTGCCCCATGAGGTCCCTTCTATGTCCACTTATGGATGGGGAAGCTCAAGCAAGTTCAGAGAGGTTAAGTCACTAGCTCCAGATCACCCGGCTGTAAGCTGATCCTTCCAGTCACCTCGAGGAACCACACTCATAAAGGCAGCTCTGGGGTGGCCTACCTGTGTTAGTCAACAATTCCCAGCAGGTAGGTCTCCTGCGTGATTTAAACGTGGGATTTGATTTATAAGCCCTTGGTTTACACAGCTGGTTTCTGGCCCCTCCCCCACCTGGGAACCTCATGGGTGAGAACGTGCAGGCACATTTGGACAGACCGAGAGTCTCCAGTGAAATGACATGGGCTGAGGGAGGAGGGGAGGGGGGAGAGGGGCGGAAGGCTGCCGACTGTCCTGCTCCCCATCATGAGCCCCAGATCCTGGGTGGGTGCTGAGGGGCGGGGACCCCGTATGCAAAGACACACCTGGGCCTCCAGTGCCTTCTAGAACTTTCCTTTCCACCCCTCTCTCTAACCTCCCCAACCCAACCCATAAGGCCAACGGGGACTCTTGCCAACCTGCCTTTTTCTAGATCCCCTGTCAATGGCCCATGAGGCCGGCAGGCCAGCTCTCATGACCCCCATTTCAGAGCTGAGGAGATGGGGTTCCCAGAGGGGAAGCTGTGTGCCAGAGGTTGTACCGTTTAGGGAGTGACCAAGCTACACCCCAAATGTAGGACTCCTTCCTCTGCACCCACCATCCTCCTGCAGTCGTCAGAGCAGGATGGGGAATTCTGAGAACTTTTGGCCCAGTCTCTGTGCCCTGCTCTCCAGAAGGAGCGGCTGTGGGGTTACTGCTTGACTCTCGGCAGTGACAGCAGCTCACCCCTTCCTGAGGGGACAGAGGCAGCAGAGCCGGGTAATGGGCATGAGGACCTGGGGTGGGGAGGGGGGAGTGGCCGGCAGGGCTTCTCCGACTCAAGACGGGGCTGGGGGCCAGAGGGGGACCAGCAGACAAGGCGAGCAACTTGACCCGGGCACCGAGCGGGGCTGGTATGGACGTCACCAAGCAAGTAAATATGGAACCACCCCCACAGTGTCAGCTTTCCCAGAGTGGCTTCTCCCACTATCTCTCACTTTCCCCGAGGGAAAGGGGTGAGGGCTGGGAAGGGATCCTGCTGCCCGATGCTCAGGGGATGGAGATGGCCGGCTTGGGAGGCTCTGGGCCAGCCGAGGGGCCCGGGGAGCAGCCCACCGGACCCTCGGCCCCAGCAGGGAGTCAGCCTTCCATGGGGGCGGCTGACTGGGAGCCAGCCCGGGTGGACTCAGCATTGTCATGGCCCAAGGTACAGGGAGAGTGGGCTCTGGTGGGTGGGTGGAGGTGGTGGTGGGGGAGGAGTTTGCAAACCGGGGCCTGTCCCTGACCTCTTAGCCTAGCCCTTTCGTGCCCCAACCCAAACAGGGAGGCATTTTCCCGGAGTGGTGCAAGAGACTCCTTCAGACAGCTGTACCCCAGAGGAAAAGCTGGACCAGCCACAGCGTTGGTATTTAGAAAGGAGATGAAGAGGTCAGAGGCTCAAGGTGTCCCAGAGCTGGGGGTGGGGCACTTAGACCCCTCTAGGGAGAGCCAGGGGGATGAAATCTGCAAAGGACATCAGCAAACTTAGCAGCCAGGGAAGAATTTACCACCACCACCCCTCCCCTCCGCCCCAAAAGACTTTGGGTCTTGGATGGAGGAAAAGCAGAAAGGGAGGATATGGGGCCAAGTTTGGGGCCTTTGTATATTTTGGTAATAGCCAAACTTGAATGAAGCTTCTAAGTGTGGATGGGTCCCAGTGCTCTGCCCCATCCTGCTGGTGTCATTAGCCTCCATTTACAGAGGAGAAAGTGAGGCCCAGAGAAGTGAAGTGACTTGCCCAAGGCCACACAGCTATGAAAGGCAGAGCTAGGACCTGAACCCACATCTCTCTGATTCCAGAGTCTGAGCTCTTCTCCACTGCATGGAAACTGCTGTTGGAGGCTGTGCTGGGAGGGAGGGAGGGAGGGCCTGGAAGACTTGTAGGCTCCAAGCACCTGCCGGGGTGATGCCGGGTGGTCCCTCGAAAGTACAGTGTGGACCAGCTGTGGCATCTGTGTGCTCTCCTGAGAAGAGGGTAGTGAGGCCTCGCACAGGCGCTGCCCACGTTACTGGGTTGTTGGGACCTTCCCATCCAATATTTGGGTTAGCAGATGTTCGTGGAGTGCCCCCTTGGGCTCTGGAGGGCCAAACATAAACACATGGTTTGATGGGCTCTGTACCCAGAAAGAGTGGTCTGCAGACCCCTGCCCCTCTGTGAGCTGGGTGTTACTGGTCTGATGCGAGATCGTCACAACATTGAAAGTAAGTGTCAAAAAACTCCTATTGCAACTTGACATTGCTGCCTCTTTTTTTTTTCTTTGATTGTAATTTACAAAAGCATCATTTGGCAACAGATTGGAAAACTTAAAAAAAATCGCTACTGTGAATAGTGTGAGCAGCTCTGGCCCAGATCCTAACTGTGATTGAAGGTAGGAAGTGCCCTACTTGCTCGTGGATGTGGTGGGGAGGGGAGCAAGTCATTCTGCCACCAGCGGTGGGAGAGGGAGAGCCTGTTAGGCTTCCCGGAAGAAGAGCCATGGAGCTGGACCTTGAAGGAAGAGTGGAAGTCGGCCAGATGGAGGAAGAGGGCAGGACATTTTAGGCACTGGGAATAGTATTCGCAAAGGCAGACAACTTGAGGATAGGGCAGTTCAGGGAAGGGCGAGTGGTCTGGGGTGTTTGGAGAACAGATAGAGGAGATGGCCCTGGAGAGGGAGGCCAGGGCCAGACTGGGAGGGCCTTGAATGCCAGGCTGAGGCTGGACTTAACGAAACTGAGTCCAGAGTGTTCTGGAGGCAGAGGTCCTGAGGTGGGAGATAAAGTCACAGCTGAGGATGTTCTTTAAATGACCGAAGGGGCCATCCCGGTGGTGGTTCCTTTCTGTCTTCAGCCTTCGAGAAGGCTGTTTCTCGGTGCCCAGTGGGATAAGTTGCTGGAGAGCGGGCCTATCCTTGTCCCTTGTGAGACTGCCAGCCCCACGGTTCTGCTGGTGCCCGGCGGCCCCCGAGTCAGTCCTGGCTGGACAGGTGGGCCGCTCTCGGTCGTGTGAGCAGCAGGCCCTCCCCGACTCTCCTGGTCAGTGGGCTGCCCCCGGTGTGGTTGGCTGGCCCTGGCAGAGTCCTTTCATCCCCTGCCTGGTGCTACCAGTGCTGTGAGCTGTCAAAGGGGATGTGCCGGCCGCCCCAAGGATGCGGAGCCATGCCAGGGAGCGTGGGCAGGAGGAGGGAAGGCTGAGGTCTGAGGCTGAGGTGGGGGCGTGGCCAGGCCTGGGCCTGGCAGGTGCTGGTGTGGGGTCCGAATAGGAGGTGAACCGTGGACAGCCTCCTGAAGTGGCTTCTGGCTGGAACCTTTCATCGGGTCAGGGCTGAAGCCTGCATTTGTGGCTGGAGGAGGGAACGCGTGGTCGAGGCGCGGAGGGATGGTTCCTGTCCCGTCCCGCCCTGGGCTCAGGTGAGCAGACGGCATGGTGCCGGGGAGCTCTGCTGTGGCGCAGGCTGGGGAGGAGAGGAGCCCACCGTCCTCATCTGGGGGCTGCTGGGAACAGCCCCTGGTGTGTCTGGGCCTGCATGTGGCCGCAGGTCCCCGGAGAACGCAGGCCTTCAGGGAGAGGAGCTGCGAGCACCTACACCCTCCTCCTCGGGGCCCCTGTTCTGAGTGGCCCAGCCTCCCGCTCCCTCCCTGCAGCTCCCCGTCAGCTGGGCCCCACGCAGCAGGCGGGACTGTCTGGCTGCCATTGGGGGGGGGGGCGGAGTCCAGCTGCCGGGGACCCTGCGGGATGGGGCTGGGCGGCCTTCGCAGCCCGTCTGGCTGCTGGCTGCAGACCAGGAGTCACTGAGGACCTCGGGTTGTGACAGTGGCCTGGGTTGTGCTTGGAGGCATGAGGCTTACGTCCTCGGACCTCTCTGGCTCTCTGCCTGGGGCTGGCCCCAGCCGGACTCAGTACTTGCCATACCGCTCGGGTCTCCCCGAGGTGGGGTCAGGTGGCCCTGGGGCTGCTAAGCCTCCGACCTCAGGCTTCGTGCTGCTGCCTGCCCTTCCCCTGAGCTGGTGCTTTTCCCTGTGAGCACCGGGTGGGACCTCCTTGCTTCTCAGGGGCCCCTCCCCCCACATGACACCCCGAGCCTCTTCTGTGTGGCCCGGTGCCACTTCCGTCCTGGATCGGATCCTCCAGGGCTGTGCCCAGGATCCAGGGGTGGGTCCGGCCCTTGGGGTCACCGCAGCCTGTCGTGGACTTCTCGGGACTGAGCATTGCTCTTGCTCTGCCTGACTCCGCTTCGTGGATCTGTAGCCTGCCTCTGCCCCAGTTCCTGGCTACCGGTGAGGCAAGGACTCTCTGGCCCAGCTCCCAGGGTCCCCGCCCCCAGTTTCAGGTAGGAACTGTACTCTTCCTTGGCACCTGCCAGTGGCTCCCTGCCCTCCCTGAGCACCCTGGCCCTCGGCCCAGGACAGTGGCCAAGAAAGGCTCCACTGCTCTCTCGGACTCACTCCCGTCTCCTCCCGTGCGTCCTTGTCTCCGCCTGGAGAATCCCTCTGCCTGCCGTTTCCTGGTCCCCGCCTGGGGCCACAAACGGGCCCCTTTCCCGCTGCCCCCAGGCTCCCAGACCTGCAGCAGGTCCAGCTGCTTTTGGAGCTCAGTTGGGGCACCTCCTTTGCTCAGTGTGCCATGTCCGTGGTGCGGATGGGGGCCTCACGTTTTGTGGGAGTCCACAAAGAGGTTCTGTGGACTACATCCCATGTGATCTGAACGGTAGGCTTGGGAGTTAGATACTGTCTGCCCATTTTGCAGATGAGAGGGTTGAGGCACCACAGGGTTCACTGACTGTCAAGGTCTTATGAGAAGTCAGGGGCAGGGGCTGGGACTCAAAGCCGTATCTCTCGGCTCTTTGCTTGACCCCGTTGCTCTCTCGCCAGGTAAGGTAAGGGCTCATCGACCTTTGCTTGTTAGACTCTCAGGGGCCTGGGCTATGGCTGGGGCTGGGGCTCAGCCAGTTGGGGATCGGGGCTCACCGTGTGGCCGCGGCCACAGCTTGGCCTCAGTGTCACAGGAGCAATCAGCCTTGGGAGAATTTCTTCTTCTTCCTTCCTGAACTCTTGTGCCCAGTGTGGGATCCTCCCAGAGACACGCCCCCACCCTGGGAGCCTGCGGCTAATTCCAGGCCTGCTGGCCAGTGGCTGGGGGGCTGCTGGGACTGAGGGGCTGGGGCTAGGAGTCACTGGGGGGAAGGGCTGAGGGACAGACTGGCCTGTGAGTCCTTGCCCAAGTCATAGGGAGGGCCCACGGCCTCTCCCCGCTCCAGGGACTGATGCTAAGTGCTTCCTTTAAGCCACTCTTGATTCGGGGAGAATTCGGCCTTTGCTTCTAGTCCCCTGATAAGCCTCTGAGGCTCAGAAGGGCTAGCTACCCCACCTAGCGCCTGTGTTCCTCAAGTTCTTTTGAATCCCTCCACCCCAATGCAGATGCTTGCATACCTCCAGGGACCAGTAGCTCATTCGTTCCAAGGCAGCCCACTGTGTCTTTTTTACTAAGTTTTTTAATTATGTAAGGAACATACAAATACATTTTTGTTGTACTAACGTCAAATATTATTTAAAAAACTAAATATTATCTTCCTTCATTACCATAATATTCCAGCCTCCTCTGCAGGGTTAATCATCACTGTTATTACTTTGGTATATATCCTCCTAGATATTTCTCTATACATCCACTCACAGAACTTATAGGAAGATGTGCCATCACAGCACGCATGCGTGTGTGTGTGTGTGTGTGTGTGTGTGGTGTGTGTGTGTGTTTAAACAAATGGTTTACAGATCATGCTGTAAATGCTTTTTCACTTAACATTGGATCTAGGAAATGTAGTCATGGTTTTACATAGCAAGCTGTCATAATCCTTTTCCTCCCTTCCTCCCTTCCTTCCTTCCTTCCTTCCTTCCTTCCTTCCTTCCTTCCTTCCTTCCTTCCATCCTCTCTCCCTCCCTTCCTTTTCTCTCTCTCTCTCTATAGAGTAGCTACTGCTGGGTATGGAAGCCTGTTGCATTTTAAAAAAAATAGTTGCACAATATTTAAAAGCTGTCCGTGGAGACTTTCTTTGCACAGAACCAAATGTCTCCCTGTAGGGCCCCAACTATTCCTGGGTTTCTTCTTTAGAGCCAGAGAGAAAGGCCGCTCCCCTGTCCCCAGGCAGTCCCCAGAGGGCTGGAAATAGTAGCCACGGCCCCTGGAGACTTTCCTCCTTCACACGTGGGTTCTTCTACCTTTACTCAAAGGGCATGTTCTTGAGTGACCCATCTCTTGGGTGGCTGTTGTGGTAAGTGGACTCTGGGGTCACTTGACCAGGTTGTTCAAGTCCAGGTTGTTTCTGGGAAATCACCTTAACCTCGACCTCTGTGTGCCTCAGTTTCATCCCCTGTAAAATGGAGAGGACAATAGGGTCTCTGTCACAGAGCCCCCGTGAGGACGGAGGAAGCGAACACGTGTACAGGGCGAAGAACGCTGTGCCAGGCACTTGGTCACATCCTAGTGATACCCTACCCCGGGGTCTCTCGCCTGTGTTAGCGGCACCCCCCACGCTGCAGGCCCTGTGTCCCCAGTGGGCAGTTGGATGGCTGTGCCCACAGCAACGGTTTCATCCCACTGTCCACTCCCCGATTGCCCAGACGAGGCCGCTGCCCGGGAATGCTTCCCGGCTCGGCCCTGCAGGATCTGGACTGGGACCTACGGGGAGGGAAGGAGGTCAGCCTGACCCTTCGCTCGGCGGCGGCGGCGGCCAGGAGCCTGGTAACGTAACCCCACACCTCGGGCAGATTTACCGGCTCTCAATGGGGCCCGTTGTGGCCGGGGATTTGATCTCCCTTGGCCTGCAGGGTGGGCAGGAGAAGAAAGCAGCTCGGGGCCAGCCTCTCCCTGGAGAGGCCTGGGGTCCCTCTGGGCCACGTTGGCTGGTCCAGGCTTGGGTTTGCCTTTCTGCTCGGGAGGCAAATCTCTGCTGGTGATGGTATGTTTAGTGCTGGAGAGGATGGCCGTTTGCCCTTTCCTCACCTCCTCCCCACCCCGCAGGTTCTAAACCACCTCTCATGCCACCGTCTCGCCAGCTCGCTCATCACAGCCACTCTGTGAAATGGGCAGGCTGGCCGAGGCCATCTCACAGATGCAGACACTGAGGCTCAGAGCGGTGAAGTGACTCTCCCGGCGCCCCATGGTTAGCTGCCGGTGGCGTTGAGAATATACCCAGGCTCTCCAGCTTCGTGTCCAGCTCTTTGTCATGAGGCTGCCGAATGTGCGGGTATTGGCAGAAGGTGGCCCGCCGGTCGGCGGCCTGTGCAGTCGGTGAGCTCAGAGGGTTGGGATTATTTCCTGAGACAGGAGAAGCACCATAGCTGGCCCCGGGGCCTGGCCCTTCCCCAGCACTGGCCACAAACCCTCTGGTGGCCCGAGGTAAGCGGGGGACAGAGTGTGGCTGGGGAGAGGGCTTGCTCTCTGAGCCCGTCTCCTGTGCTGTGGGCAGGGGGCTGCAGGGACCCTTGGGACTTGGGGTGCTCTTCCCAGGGAAGCAGGAGCTCAGTCATCCTCGGGCCCTTTTTAAGACTGGAGAGAGCAAGGCTCAGAGGGGCATAGGGGCTGCTGTGAGCTGGCAGGTGCCAGAGGGGAAGCACGAACCCCCACCTCCTGATTCTGGTTGTAGAGCCCTTACCAGTCATGCTGTTGGGCCACAGCAAGACCTTGAGCTGGCCCAGCTCTGAGTTACGAGCATGGCTGTTGGGGTCAGAGGGATGTGGGCTTGGATCCTGGGTCAATAATAACTTCATATTAATTGAGCATTTACTATGTGTCTGGTGCTATTCCAAGTCTTAACCTGTAACATTTCACTTAATCTTCAGAATAACCTCATGAGGTGGATACCATTATTATCCTCCATTTACAGCAGAGGAAACTGAGGCACAGAGAGGCTAAGTGACTCCCTGGAGTCCTTTGGGGGTGATACAGGGATTTGAATCCCAGCAGTGTGGCCCCCGAGGTTGTGTGTGAACCACTCTAAAGCTTCTTAGGACCAAGAGGATCCCCCCAACCAGGGCAAAACACACCTGTCTTCTTCCTGGTTGTGCCTGACCCACGGTAAGCGCTTGGTATACATGTGTTGAGTGAATAAGCAACCGCGTCTTTCTGGATGGCAGTGAGCTAAATACCAAGCCACCTTTCCCCCAGCATTGCTGGGAAGAGTCCGCTTAAGTGTGTTGATAGTGGAAAGTGCCGACTAGCTCAGGGCTTGGGCCATGGCAAGCTCCGGTCCCTCTGGGGAGGCATGGGGTCCCTCTGCCACTGAGCTGCTCGGGACCCTGTCCCATGAGTGAGTGGTGCTGCTCTGAGCTACCGCGCTGGCGGTCGGCTGCCTGTCCTGGGGGGCAGAGGTGAGTTCTTCCTGCCTGGGTGGCTGTGGGATGTTACCCATGGCTGGCCTCAGGCTTCCTCTGGGCCAAGCCAGGGGCCAGAGGACTGAGAGTGAGCACTGTGACCGTGATCATGAAGGACCCTTGCATTCCTATCGAACACTCACAGCCTATGGGGTGATTTACACACACACACACACACACACACACACACACACACACACACACACACACGTTTTCTTGTCAATTTCCCGAGTCCATTTCTCACCCAGGCTCAGGAGGTGGAGAGACTTGCAGGTTCCCATAGGACTAGAGTGGGATTCCAGTCTGCTCCCAACTACTTCCTTCTGAGGATCCCCCTCCAGGTGCTCATGTGTCCCCTGTGGGTTCCAAAAATGTGGGCAGATATCAGACATAACCAGATCAGGGGGCCCCGGGAGGTCTCTGGGATGACTCCTGCCTCAGCTGTCCCTTTAGGTGGGGAACCCCCTCCCACTCACATTTGCTATCTTTATAAATAGTTTCGATGTCAGGCTCCTTGTAGCGGGACTCAGGAGATGCAGTTCCATTCCAGGCTCTGCCACAGGTTTGCTGTGTGGCCTCAAGTAAGCCCCTTCCCCTCTCTGGGCCTTGGAGGACAGCCCTGGAAAGTGAGACCACGGGGCTCACTGATCTCCACTGTTCTGGGCCTCCATTAAGGGGTATGATTTATACCCCATTTCTCAACCCCTTTTTAAGAGACTAGGATATTGGGGACCCTCCACCTAGCCAAGCTGGGACAACGGGGCTTGGTTCTGGTGTTGACACGTCCTGAGATGGTGAAAAGCACGTCTGAGGATGTGCCAGGGAATTCCCTGCTGGGTCCGCTGCCCTCGGCCCACCCTGAGAACTTGAATTTTGGCAGACAACACCCAGCGTGGGGGAAAAGCACACCTTTTGGAGTGCATGAGATCTGGGTTGGAATTCTGGCTTTGCCCTTGACCTTTGCCTGTCTACCTGACCTCTGAGCGCCTTCATTTCTCACCTGGGAAATAGGGAGGGTGAAACCATCCTCCCGTGGTTGAGATGAGGATGGGAGGCTGGAGCTTCTCCCCAGCAACCCGCTGACACTTAGCAGGTCCCCAGTGGCAGGCATGGGTTTGCTGAGTGTGGGGGGCGGGGGTCAGGACCGTTCCGGAAGCCTTGCCAACAGCTCCGGAGGCTAGAGGCTGAGTCCCGAAATAGAAGACCCCAGAGACAGAGGCTCCCAATGGCCGGGCCGGCCTCTGCCAGCCCCCGGGAGGCCACACTGAGCTGGCAGCGTGGGCCTTCCCTCCCTCCTGGGCCTGTTGGCTGCATAAATTACTCGGCAGCCTTTGGGCTAATTTTACCTTCTTGGTTTTCATGAATCATTTCCCATCCGGGGGCGTGTGAGAGGAATGGCAGCGGCTCTGCCAGCTGGAAGCCCCGGGCCAGCCGCGGTGAAGTGGTCATGGTGGGCCCTGCTTGCACGCTCTCTGAAGCAAGGGCAGGACCCCCGCGGACCCCACGAAGGGCCCCCAAGGGCTCGCTCCTTCCAGCCATGTCCCTGGGCCTTTGGGTGATCACAGTTGGGAGTCAATGAGCCACAGCAGGTGCTGGAGCTGCAACTTGGGCTAACTCTAGAGGAATTTGGCATCACGTGGGGCCTAACCATGATGGCCCCAGGATCCCTGTCGACTTCGGTGGCGGAGCGGTGCACAGAGAGACCCCGTGGCCTCAGGTGCGTCTGCGTGCCTAGCACCAGGAGTTTGCCCTAGTGCTGACTTTTCACAGTGACCCGGGGCAGGCAGGTCCTAACGAAATCAAACCCAAGCACCTTGGTTGAACTAGGGCTCGGACCAGGGAAGGAATTTGTCTGAAGTCTGTTCGATCAGCAGAAGAGGTCAGGCTAATAGTTACTTCCTGACAGCTTACCCCTTTGCTCGCAGAACCCTATGCGACTGTTGTTATTCCCATTTTATAGAGGGGTAACTGAAGGCACAGAAAGGAAAAGAACTCCCCGCCCCCTGCTGCCCCGATGACACAGTTGTAAGTGCTGGGCAACCATCCGCCCCCAGCCGTCTCACCCCAGAGCCCCGAGGTCTGCACCACACTGCCCCGCAGAGCGCATTGACACTGCGGCTCACACCTCTCATCTGCTGCATCCACTCACCAAGGGTGTGTTGCGCCCCTGCCGGGTATCAGGGACCGTCCTGGCCCCGGGGGGACTTGGGAGCAGCTGGAGCAGACGGAGGCTGGGAGGCCGGTGAGGTCCCACTGCAGCACCCCATCTTGCCTGAGGCCGGGTGCCCAGAGGTTGGCGTCTGCGCAGCACTGTGACCTCAGCTGCCTGGGCCGTGATCTCAGATGCTGGGCCGGTCAGGGAACGCACCCGAGTGGCCCAAGGTGGCTGGAGATCTGGAGAGTTAGCGCCTTGCCCCTTTGAGCAGCTGCCCCTGCCCCCAGCTCTAGCAGACTGGCCACGTGGGACCACCTGCCTGCTGTTGCCAAGGCTTCCGATTTTCCTTAAAAAGCTGAACATGGCATTTTTACCTGAAATTGTCTATTTCTGCAGAGTTGGTAACTAAAGCAAAAATAAAAATTGAAAACCAAAATCAAAACCAAAAATCAGCCACCAGTTTGTAACGTATGGATCCTTTCTACAGGCCTGTTTCTGGTTGGAACATGTTCTAATTATCCCCCGGAGAGCCACCTCTCTCGGGAAATCCTTCACTACCTGCCATGAAGCCCCATACCCCACCCCCTGATTGTCGCTTGTCACCCCCCATGCAAGACTGCCACCTGGGAGTAGTGGCAAAAGCATGGGCTTTGACTTGGGTAGATTCCAGACAGCTGCTGTGCAGTCTTGTTCCAGGCACTTGTCTTCTCTGAGCCTTTATTTCCCATCCGATAAACAAGTAAGATACAACTGTACTCACTAGGTTTTTGAAAGGACTAAAGATAGGAAGACAGAAACTCAATTCAATCAGGATTAGGCTAACATGGAATTTATGAAAAGTCCAGGATCGGGTACAGCTTCAGGAATAGTCGGATCCAGGCCTGGCTCACACAGTATCCTCAGGACTTGGTCTGTTCATCTTACTCTTTCTTTTGTACTGACTCCATTCATAGGCAGGCTAGTGTCCATGGCGCCACAGTGGCCAGCTATAAGCAGATCCACAGTAACATCCCATCCTTTTAGCACTCCCTCTTCCCAGCAGATTCCTCCAAAGCCCCCAAATCGCCACTCGTGATTGGCTGGGCCCTTTACCCTTCCCTGCACCATTCACTATGACTTGTAGATTTGAGTGCTGATTGGTTGGTCCCACCCCAGAATGGAGCATTTGGAGAAGGGGACTGTCCAAGGACACCAGGCTCCTTCGTGCCAGAAGGGGGAATGGAGGAGAGCAGGAAAACCTACAGACATTTTACCCAGGCTGCAAGCCTCGTGAGGGTGAGGACCTAGTTCACTCTGGGGTTTCCTAGCACCTAGGACAGTGCCTGGCAGGCAAGAAAGTCAAGAGCCAATGAATGGATAGCCTCCACAGCCTGCGTGGAGCCCTTGGCACAGAGTCTCACATCCGCTACACCGTGCCCCTCCTGCCTCCTTCCTGGAGGGCTGGGATAAAGGTCTTGCACCCTTACCAGCTTCAGCTCTCTGATGGAGTGTCGTGGTTCTGCATTGCCCGCTCAGTATGGAGCTTGCCAGCTTAGCTGGGGGAGCCCCAGGACACCCGTTCGTTAGGACCAGCTTGACAAATGGTAATTATAATCATTGGTGATCACAGCACCTTGCATTCAGAGGTATCGTTCCCCCAAATCATCTCATTCTTTGCTTCTTTGCTTTGCATTCTTTGCTTTGAGTGTCCAGATCATTTATGTTTGTTACTGTTTTGAGACCAACCTACAGGTAGAGCTCCAATTTCAGCAGCCGTAAAAAGGGGCTGTAATCCACCTTGCAGGGTTGTGGGGGAGGATTAGGCAACATAACGACACAGTGGAACACCAGGGCGCAAGGGTTGGCACAAAGTGGGTGCTCAGGCCAGGTTCTCTGTGAATGCCTTCAGATCAAGGTCTTCCCATAAGCCTTTCCACGAAGACCTTAGTGAATGGCCACTGAGGACATACGGAGAGACAAACAGACACGCCTGTATGTGCACGCATAGGGTTAGGGAAGAACCCCAATCTTCTGGCCAAGACTCTATGGATCAGCAGGACAATTGACTTCAGCACGGTCAACAGTAAGGTCATTACATGGGGGCACTGATGACTGCACCCCAAGTCCCGTGGGGTGACATGGTGGACCCAGATGGTGACTGTGTGGACAGTGGGTCACACAGCGCTGGAAGAACTCAGGGCTAAGGGCCCGACACCGCGGGTAGCTAGCAATGAACTAGCCGGTTCTCTTCCTCTGGGCTTGAGCACCACAGTGCCGTCGCTTTGACCTACTTAATTACCTACGTGACCGACATGGCTCAGCGTCGGAGGATGGGGAGGACTTAACAGTTTACACACTCAGCAGGGATGCTCAGGACCCTTGGCCTGCCTCGCCGCCCCCCCCCCCGCCCCCTCCCATGCCTTACTTGTCCAAAGATGAGGTGGCGGCCTGGCTGCTGATAGTGAGCTCCTGGGGGAGGTATTCATCATGCTTGGGGACGACAGGTACGGTGGCTTTGGGCACCATGCCATTTCAATGGGTGCTTGCCAGCTTTTCCGCTCATGCCTGTCACCTAGGGCAGTCTCTAATAAGCGCCAGTGGTGCCCCTACGGCTGGTCTGCGGGCCACACATTGAGAAGCCATGATTTAGGTGACTTTTGAGGTTTCTTTTAATTTTGAGATTCTGGGCAAGACTAGATGAATAGAACAGACAGCCAGGGAGATGGGCAGGGGCGGGAAGGAGCAGCGAGGGAGGAGGAGGAGGAAGAGAGTGCAGGAGAGGTGAAGGAGGGTCCCAGGCCCACTAGGCCCCCCATGGCCCCCAAGCGACTCCCTCCCTGGGCCTTTCCCTCTGGTCTCGAGCCAAAAACACCATATGGGGTTTCCCCAGGGCCCTACCTTGCTAAATGGAGGCTCCAGCTCCTTGGGGCAGGGAAAGAACAGGATTGAGAAAGGGCAGGACACCCTGGAAGGTGCTGGAGAAAGGAGTGCTTGGTGAGGGGCGGCTGCCCAGCACAGACCACGGCTGTGGGTTCCCATCTCCCACCACCTTCCTCTGGGAGGCCTTGAGCAAGGCACTGCCACTCTGGGCCTCCAGCTCCTAGCGAGGGAAGGAGGGCCTTGGACCCAGCGGTCTGAGGGCAGGCTTTCAGCTCTGATAGCCCAGAGGAGTCGGTGGGACACGAAAGCTCGCTTTCCCCAGCCCTACTCCGTAAAAGGCAGAGGGGACTTGGGTGCAAAGGGCTTCACCTCCCTGCCTTGCCTCCCGCATTAGCATCACGGGGGAGGGGACCTAAGGAGCTGACCAAACTAGAGGCTCTGGGGGTCTCCAGCATCTGTCATACGGGACTAACCATCAGCGAGGCATGGCGCTGACCTTCTTTAAATGAATCTCCACATCCAGGCCTCTTTCACTCATGGTCTCCTACCCTCCCGAGGCGTCATGTGCAAGTGTGGCCTCCCCGAGGCCCTGGCAGCCCCAGCCCAGAGAGCCCACACTGGGGCATCTGGACCCTGGCCCTCCACAGCCTCCCCTCCTCCTCCCCCAGGCCTTATGTGTCTGTGCTCAAGACGGTACTTGGGATCTTGCAGCCAGGTTGGCCTTGGGGGGGTGGGGGAGGAATGGGTGTGGACTTCAGAGTCCCCTCCCTGGGGCCAGGGGCCAGCAGGTGCTAGGGAGGAGCCCCCTCTGCCTGCAGCCTCTCTATCAGCAGATGCTTTCTCCCCTCCTGCTCCCCGCCTGGGAAGGAGCAGAAAAGTCAGCTGACTTTTGAAACCATGAATACTAAGATGCCTTTTAAAATGTGTTGTTTTGCAAAAAAGATAGAAGAGCGTAATAAACATCCTCCGTAATCAGTAACTCAGAGGCATTACTAATCTGTTTTTTCAATCAGAAATGCATGCATCTGGGGGAAAACATGGTAAGAAGTAAGGAAGGCCCTTTCCTCCACTAGGCCTCAGCCCCAGCGGCTGTCAGGGCTCAGAGCTCTCCTGCGCAGACGTGAGCACGTATACCTGTGTATGTCCTTTCTATTGTATGAAAATAGGGCATGTTTATTTTATATAACACTTATCCAGCTTCCTCGCTTTGCGTCCGATGCCATTCTAAGTATATTGCAAATATTAACTCATTCAGTCCTCCAAACAGCCTTACCAAGTAGGTGCTTTATTCATGTCCCCCAAGCACAGAGAGGCTAGGGAACCCAGCCCCCCAACATCACACAGCGTTCAGTGAAGCAGTTGGGAGTTGAACCCCAGCAGTCCGGTCCTGCTCTCAACCAGGACTTCCTGCTGCCTTTCTCCCTATGCATACGGTCTTTACCTTGGTTTTGTTTTCACCACCAATTACGTAATCCATTCAACAAATGTTTATCGTGTGCTCACTTTGCACCAGGCACTGTCCTACTTGCAGGGGATACAGCAATCAACAGAAGATAAACATCTCTGCCTTCCCGGCCTTTACATTCTGGTTGGGGAGACAGCAAAGAATATAAATGAGTGCTCCGTAAATTTGCCCGGGTGAGTCGAGTGCAGGAGAAAAATACAGCAAGGAAAGCGGGGGAGGACTTGTCAGGGGATTGCAGTTGTGTCGAGGTGGCAGAGAATGTGACCTTGAATGAAGGCCTGAAGGGATGAGGGAGTGAGCCCTGCGGGTATCTGGGGGAGGAGCCTTCCTGGCAGAGGGAACAGCCAGTGCGAAGGCGCAAGACAGGAGCCATGCCCTGTGGCGGGCTGAGCTAGGCAGCCCCTCCGGCGCTGGTGGGAGGGAGGGGCGCAGCAGAGGGCAGACTGCGTCGCTCTGGAGAGCTTTGGGGGTGCTGGGCGTGCGGCGGGGCTCGTGGAGGGTTTGGAGCAGGGGCCCGTTTGATCGGACTGGATGTAACAGGTTCACCCTGGCTGTGGGCTGGTGAATGGACAGCAGGGGCAGAGTGGACCCAGGGAGAAAGCCAGAGGGAGAAGTGGCTCAGACCACGGTGGTGGCGTTTCTTCACCCCTCCCTGCTTTGACAGAGACCCCGTCACTGACTTACCCGGCCTCCAGATGGACTCCTTGGTTATTTCCAGTCTTCTGCTATTCTAGACAGTGCTGCAGTGAACCCGCTTGCACATGTGTCTCAGTGAAATTCCTAGAAGTGAAATTGGAGGACAGAAGATTATGTGCATCTTTTAAAGGTTCCTAGGCTTCTACTGTGCTCCATAAATACACCAGCTTCTGCTCCCACCATCAGTGCGGTGAGAGAGCGAGGGCTGGGGTTGTAGCTTCAGGTCCGGCCTTGGGCCGGGGGCAGAGCCGTGGCTGGGCGGCGAGGCTGCAGGCCCTCCTGATCTGCCCCTTTGGAGGCCGAGCACTGTGCGGGCGGACCCTTCACAGAGGCGCAGCCCGCGTTCGGGACCCCAGTCGGAGCAGGTAGGTGTGGGAGGGGTCCCCGTGGGGCGGACGGTGGTCCTGAGTCTAGGAGAGGTCTCTCCTGGAGGGGCTTGACGAACACAGGGCCCGAACAGGAAGTGAGCTAGGGCAGGTTCCAGAAGCAGTCGATTCCGTTGTCAGTTCAAGTCCCGGTCTCTGAGGCCGTTGTCCGACACCAACCAGTTCTCTGAGTCTCTGACACCGACTGGGTGCCCAGCAACTCCCTTCAGTTCTGACCCTCAGCCCCCAGAGTTAGCACAGACCCGCGGATGGAAGGCTCCGTCCCACCGGGCGGTCCCCACCTCAGACACCAGCTGCCACTCCTGGGACACCTGTGTTTCTGACCGACATATATCAGGGTTTCCACCACCTCCTCCTCAGGTTCTGTGACTTGCCAGAATGACTCACAGAACTGAGGAAAAGGCTTTACGGACAGACCCTGGTTTCTGATAGAGGGTACGACCCAGATGGAGGAGGCGCACAGGGGAAGGTAGTGTAGAGCTTCCTTGCCCCTCCAGGCCCCCTCTGCCACCCTCCCAGCTCTGCCCCCTGTTCACCACCCAGGAAGCTCTCTGCATCTTGCTCGAGAATTTTTGAGGCAACTTACTGAACGAGAGAAAATATTTGCAAATCATCTATCAGAGAAGGGAATTCATATCCAAAAGACGTAAAGAACTCCTACGATCCAATAGCAAAAAAACCCAAACAAACCGATTCAAAAATAGACAGGGGATCTGAATAGATATTTTTCCACAGAAGACACACAGGCCAACGTGTCCAGGGGTCTACATCACTCCTCATCGGGGGAATGCAAATCACAACCACAATGAATAGCCAGACACTTGTGACACTTGTCAGAATGGCCGTCGTCAGGAAGGCGAGAGAGAACAAGCGTTGGCTAGGAGGTGGAGGGGAGAGACACCCGGTGCACTGCTTTGGGAATATAAACTGGTGCGGCTGTGGTGGAAGACGATATGACGGTTCCTCAAAAAAAAATTAAAAATAGAAATACCCTATGATCCCTCAATTCCACTTCTGGGTATTTGCCCAGAGAAAATGAAAACACTAATTGGAAAAGATATGTGCACCCCCACGTTCACAGCCGCACCGTGTGCAAGGGCCAAGGCTTGGGAACAACCCAAGTGTCCGACCACAGATGAGTGGATGGAGATGTGTGAGAGACATACAACGGAATATTGTTTATCCAAATGAAAGAATGAAATCTTGCCATTGGTGACACCATGGATGGACCCTGAGGGCATTAGTCTAAGTCGAATAAGTCAGACAAAGACAAATACCGTAGTAGTGTCTCCTGTAGGTGTGGAATCAGAACAAAACATAACCAAAAAAAAAAAAACCAGATACAGAGAACAGACCCCAGGTTGCCGGAGGGGGGTGGGGGGTGAGGCGAAATGGGTGGAAGGGGGACAGAAGGTACAGTCTTCTGGTTTATTTTATAACAAGTTTATTTATAAAATAAAGAAGTCTTGGGGGTGTAATGTGCAATGGTGGCTACAGTTAGTAACACTGTATTGGATATTTGAAAGTTACTATATGAGAGTAGGCCTTAAGTGTTTTCATCACAAGAAAACGAATTCCCTAACCGTGATAACCGTTAACTCGACTTACTGTGATCATTTCGCAATATATACAGATATCAAATCACTATGTGGTACACCCGAAACGAATATACTGTTGTATGTCCATTATACTTCAATTTAAAAACCAAAGGATTTTTGGTAGACCTCAAGTTCCAGGCCCCCTCCCCTCCCAGGAGCTCAGTGGGTGGGGCCGGAAGTACTAACTTTCCAGTCCCTGGTTCTAGGTTCTTGGTTCTTGGGTGATCAGCCCCATCCCAGGCTCAGTAGGGGCCCCACACTTAGTCACTTATTAGCATAAACTCAGGTGAGCTAGAAAGGGGCTCCCTGTGAATAACAAAAGACACTCCCATTACTTGGGAAATTCCAAGGGTTTTAGGTGCTCTCTGCCAGGAACTGGGTATGAAGAACAAATATATTACTTATTATACATACCACACTTTCCCTCTGCTCTGCTGTACCAGCCTCATCCTCAGGAGGCTTCTCGCACAACTTGGCTACGCTTTGTAACAATGGCTGCATGCTTCCTGGTCCAAGTCATGAAATAGAAGTCCTTTTCTTCCCTTGGACAGGCCTAAGTAGGTCAGGCATCTGACCTGGGGAGGGGAATGTCAGGTGTCGATGAATGAAAGGCTGGGTTCATGATCTAATAACTGGGGAAGGGGATGGTATCACCGTAATTGACTTAGATTAATCGGAGCCCACACCTGGAGCTGAGGGTAGGCTCAGCTTCTCCTGAATCTCAGTAGGTCCTGGGGGGGAGGTGTCACACCTGAGCAATGTCTGGTTCTATTGGGAGGAATGGGGGAATGGGGTCCCGGTAAGCCACCGGCAGGGCCTACTGTGAGAAGCAAACACATTAAAAAAAAAAAAAA
>LNAC01000205.1:405730-479973 GCA_002007465.1 Ailurus styani
AGGGGTGTGGCCAGCGGGGCCCCGGGGAGTGAGTCACACACGCCGCTCGCCCGGTCCCGGGCCGCGAGCGCGGTCCCAGCCCGAGCCGCGCGCCGCTCTGGCCCGAAGAGTGTCCCCGGGCTTGGCATGAGGACCCCGGGGTGCCGAGGGAGGGGCTGAAGCCCGGCGCGGTGGTGGAGGAGGGCGGTAAGCGGCGGGCTGGGGAGACTCCCCCGGAGAGCGCGGGCGGGGCACCGAGCCAGGGCCGGCCCCGCCGGCCCCCGCCTGGACCCCCAGGCCTCGCCCGTACCTGCTCTGAGCTGGCAAAGCGGGCGCGGCCGCATTCCCGGGCAGTCCCTGGGCGAGGGGTCTGCGTGGCCGGGCGCCGGCTGAGGGGCCCTTGTCGTCCGCCAGTCCCCCCTTGGCCCCAGCTGGACTTGAGTCGCTCCCTCCCCTGCTCCCCCATTGCAGACTTTTGCTCGGAGTCTTCTGTGGATGCCTCATACCCTTTGCCTTGCCCTTTGGTCTTGGGGTCCAGGCTGTGCTATCCAGTCCTGCCCCCTGGCCTGAGCTGCCCCTCGGCCTCTGACCCCATGGGGCTGGTGGCTCCGGTCGTCCCCAGGACCAGCCCGGGATAGAAATGGCATTTCCTCTTGGCCAGGCTACAGCTGTTTTTGTTGTCTCTGTTCTCAAGCGTTTCCTCTGGGGATGGCAGGGAGGGTAACCAGACTCCACGGGACCCCCGCTTGCCCTTCTGACACTCACCCTTCTTCCCCTGTCTCTTTGATCCTCTTCCTGTGCTGGTCCCGCCTTCGCGTCCCCAGGACAGAATGACTGACAACATGAAGGAGTGCCTGGCCCAGACCAAGGCGGCTGTGGGGGATATGGTGACCGTGGTGAAGACCGAGGTCTGCTCCCCACTCCGAGACCAGGAGTATGGCCAGCCCTGGTGAGGCCCTTGTGTGGGGGCAGGAGAGGGAGAAGTGGGGAACCTCGGGGCTGGGTTGGTTGGACGCCCTGGGGAGAGTTCCCACTCCTGGCCCACTGTCCTTCTCCTGCTCTGGGCAGCTCCGGGAGCAGATGAGCGAGCACAGGCTCTGGAAGACCAGAAGAACCCACGCAGTGGCCCTAGAAGGCCTAGGCCTAGGTCTCAGAACACCTACCTTTTCATGATCTCCTGCCCTCAACGGGCAGCCTGGCTGGGACTCCTTGGCCCGCCCCGCGTCCCTGTGTCCCCTGTCCCCGCGGCCTCCTGGCCGGGTCCACGGCTTCTCTGCCCGCCCACGAGCCTCCCACTCTCTGATGGCTTCTTTGCTTCCTTTACTGGCCCCTCGCCTGGCCAGCTCTAGGAGACCAGACCCCTCACCCATGGAAGTGGAGCCCAAGAAACTGAAGGGGAAGCGTGAGCTCATCATGCCCAAAAGCTTCCAGCAAGTGGACTTCTGGTGTAAGTGGAGCCTGGGGCTGTTCCTGGCTTTTCCTCCCTTCACCCCTTCACCCTGCTCCCACCCCCTCACCCCATCTGTGCTTAGGGAATTTGCAGCCATAGGACTAATGATAGGCACTCGCCTACGATGTAGCAGAGACAGGTCCAGGCTTCCGTAAATCCTCACCCTTAACCCCCGAGGTGGCCCTTATTGGTCCCATTTTCCAGGTGAGGACCCTGGGGCTTGGTGGGGGCTAAGGGCCCTGCCTCAGGTCCCCCAGCCCTCGGATGCACGCAGTTGTGTTCCAACCCAGACCCATCTGACTCCAGAGCTAGGCTGTGAACTTAAAACAAGGGAGCTCCCGGCCTCCTTCGCACTGGCAGGCGTGTCCGTGGGGCCCCCAGGGAGGGTGATGGGTTTTTACCGCTGAAGACTCAGGGGCCTGCGGCTGGCTGGGGTGGAGCCAGGGCCGGGACTCGTGAGTCCCACGCAGTGTGCTTTGCACTGCCCGATGCCGTCCTCAGGGTGGGCCTCCCTGCAGCCCCTCAGCCTCTGCCGTGGGCGTCCCGCCTCCCTGCACCAACTGAGGCTCTTTCGCTCTTTCCGTCCCTTCAGTCTGCGAGTCCTGCCAGGAGTACTTTGTGGATGAGTGCCCGAACCACGGTCCCCCAGTGTTTGTGTCCGACACGCCAGTGCCCGTGGGCATCCCAGACAGGGCTGCCCTCACCATCCCGCAGGGCATGGAGGTGGTCAAGGAAGCCAGTGGGGAGAATGACGTGCGATGCATAAATGAGGTCATCCCCAAGGGCCACATCTTCGGCCCCTATGAGGGGCAGATCTCCACCCAGGACAAATCAGCTGGCTTCTTCTCCTGGCTGGTGAGTGTCCCCTGGCCTGCGCCGTGAGAGAGGGTGCTAAGGAGCGTGGAAGGAAACCAGCAGGGGGAGCCATACGCTGGCCCAGCCTGGCCCTGGAGCTTTCCTGCCATCCCTCCAGGATGCGGGGATGATGGATCTCGCGGTCCCCTTGCCCTGGCTGAGTAGGTGTGCCACCCTGGGTGGCTGAGGGCCATGCTGAGGGGCCTGTCTGGCTGGGGTCGGCAGAATCAGTGGTGGGGCGCTAGGGAGCCCATGGCCGGCCAGCCAGGCGGAACTCAGGGCGATTTCCCCGTGAATGTTCATGTGTGTGTGTCTGGCGGGCCACTGTGTGGCATTTACAAAGGGTTGACCCAGGTCCTCCTCCGGAGTGAGTGACTTGGGTCTGGGGGCTGTGGGAATGCAGAGCATGACATTCAGCCCGAAAAGCAGTGATGCTGGGTGCTGGGTGCTGGGCTGGGTACCAGAGGAAATAGGGCCCCTGCCCTCCGGTACCCGGAGAACTGGTGGGGAGAACTGAACAGGTACGTGCACACGTGATCATTGCTAAGGAAGGGGGAAGACAGGGCGCTCTCTGAGCAGAGGGAGACAGTGGTGTTCATGGTGCTCGGGGATCTGGCGCCTGGAGCCCAAGTTCATTATGTCAGCTTCAGTTCATTAAACAGCTTTGCTGTTTACTATCAAACATGACCTTGGACGAGTCATTTAACTTCTCTGTACCTGTTCTGTAACAGAATGATCATAGTTGATGGTGGAGATGAAATAGGTCAACAGCATGAAGTATTTAGAACCATGCCTGCCTTTGGGAAGCTTGCAGTGAATATCTACTATTATTATTGTTGCCGTTGGCCTACTTGAGGGGTTTGGGCAGGATTTCCTTCAGCTTGAGACTTGAGGAATGAGTATCAGTTAGGGGACAGGGGATGGAAGAATGCTGTAGGCACACAGAGCAGCTGAGTGAGGGAAACTCCCAACAGGTCCAGTGTGGTGTCAGCAATGAGCCTGAGAGTCAGTGTGGCGAGAAATCAGCAGAGAAGGATGCAGGGGCAGATCACGCTAGGTTTCCTGAGTCAGAGGATGTGCGTCCTTCTCCTATGGGCCGGGGGAAGCCACTGAAGCAGGCCAGGCAGCGGTCTTGCAGAATGGGCTGGTTAGGTTGCAGAATGGAGAACCGGGATGGGAAAAGATGCTGTTTTCAACTCAGGTGCTGGAGGCAGGCCCATTTGCAAGATTCAGGAAGGAGGATCTCAGAGGTTTATCAATAGATGGGATGTGAAAGTGAGAAAGAGGGTTTGTAATGATCTGAAGAGGGAGGATTATTAGGGACGATTCTCGACTCTCAGGAGTCAAGCTTGAACAGAGAGGAAGATGGGGCCGGTAGACAAAGTCAGGCTAGGAAGTGGGAAGATCATTCATTAGTCATTAATTAAACCCTTCTTGTGGGGCTCCTTTGTGCTAGGCATTGAACTGGCCTTGGAGATATAGTGATGGGCCAGATCAGACATCAGTCCTGCCCTCATAGAGCTTATTATGGGGAAGCTGGAATGAATCAAAGAATAAGAGAAGTAAATGTAAAATCATGACTCAGGTGATGAAGAGACGGTGAGGCTAGGAGAAAAGGGAACAACCAGAGAAATTAATGTGGCTAGAGGTCAGGGAAGGCTTCCTGATAGTGGAGCTGTGATTGACGGGAGAGAATGCCCACCAGATGGACAGAACAATATGTGCAAAGGTCCTGTGGCAGGAGAGAGGGTGTCACGTTTGCATGACTAGAAGAAGATCATTGTGCCTGGAGTGCAGCAAACACAAGGGCTGGGAGTGGGAGAGAGAAACTTGGATGTGTAGGACCCAGTAGACCAAATGGACTTTTGCTCTTTAAGAACAATGAGAAGTTCTGTTTATGTTCTGAAAAGGTGACTTTGGCTGTAGCCTGGAGAACAGATCAGGGGTAAGGGCATTGGTGGAGAATGGATGCCCACGTCGCAGTTAGAGGGCTGGGATCGTTCTCTACATCGGTGATAGCGGAGGCTTGAGCAAGGGTGGGGTGGTGACATGGAGACAGGTGAACTGGTTTGTGACCCATTTCAGAGACAGCGAGGTTGACTTGGAAACAGATTTATTGGCCTAAGTAAGGGAGAGGGAATTGGTCTGAACAAGTCCTTAGGTGTTCTGCTCTCAGCAGGTCGGGAAGGTGTCTCTGAGATGTGGAATCCAGGGCCAGGCCTGGGTGGAGGGCGAGATCCGCTTTCTGGTTTTGGACTCTCTGAGTTTGGAGTGACGGCAAGGCCCCCCAAGTGGCCCTGTCAACTAGGCAGATAGCTCCATGGTGCAGAGCTTGGAGAGGAGTTTGGAGTTGTCACTTCCTGAGTCACCTGGGTATAGGTGTCCGTGGGGCCGGCGGTGCAGAGGGCAGCCCCCAGGGAGAACAGGTGAATGGGAGGTGGAGAGGGTGTAGGGTTAGCGTGATCCTGCAAGGGACACAGGAGTTGCAGCCTGAGGGGTGGGGAAGCCAGAACGGCCAACAAGAGAAGGGCTCAGAGGTGTCTGTTGGATTTAGTGCCAGGGAAGTCATCGGCAACCTTAGCAAGAACCATTCCTGTCAGACGGTGATTCTCGACCTAGGGAAGTTGGCTCCCCCATCCCCCAACCCCCACCCGCTCCAGACATTTGGTAACATCTGGAGACATCTTTGGCCATCATAACTTGGGATGGGGATATGCTACTGGCGTCTAGAAGGCAGAGGCCGGGGATGCTGCTAAACCTTTCGCAGTGCATGGGACAGCCACGTCCAACAAAGAACGAGCTGGCCTCTGGCTGATGGCGCCGTGGTAAAGCCCTTCGAGAGAGTGGTGAGATGGGGATGCTGTTACCCCCCGGGTGACCAGTAGAGCCACTTCTCAAAAGTTGGACCAGAGGTGAGACCGGTGTAGGAGAGACAGGAGCTGGGAGGGGAAGGCTGCAGGCAGACGCGGGGGACGGGGGTTTGTTCAGAGAAAGACATTAACATCCTCGGAAAACCTGGTGTGGGGGTGGAGGGGTGTCCTCCTGGAGAGCTGGTCGACTCTGTGAGCGATGAGGCGGGGTGGACAAGCTGTTCTATGACCGAGAAGGTTCAGATGGAGACGTTGGCTACGGAAGGGAGACGGGTCAGCATTTTGTCTGTCCCTGGAGAGATACCCCAGAGGCTCGGAGCGGTTGGAGGGAGGGGAGTGTCGTAGGGTTAATCACGACCCCCCTCCCCCCCGCCGAGAATAGCCATGTCCTGACCCCTGGATCCCATGCATATGTCCTTGTAGATGGCCAAAGGGACTCTCGGAGGGGATTACATTAGGGCTCTCGACATAGGGAGATTATCTTGGATTTTGAGGTGGGCCCCATGGAATTACAAGCGTCCTTGTAAGAGGGAGGCAAGAGAGTCAGACTCAGAAAAGATGGGAAGATGTTATCCTCCTGGCCTTGAAGATAGAGGAAGGAGCCAGGAGCCAAGGAATGCAGGTACCCTTTAGAAGCTGGAAAAGGCAAGGAAGCAGACTTTTCCTTTAAGCCTCCAGAAGGAACTCAACCCTGCTGACACCTTCATGTTTAGGCCTCTTGACCTCCGGAACTGTGAGAAAATAAACGGGCGGTGTTTGAAGCCACCGTGTTGTGGCAGTTTGTTAAGAAGTGATAGAAGGTGAATGCAGTGGGCTTGCATGGCGGGGGCAGGGGGTGGATCATCTGCCGACACACGCAGAGAGCTGGAGATTGCTGGCCTGAGCCAGGGGAGTGGCGAAGGTGAGTTCAGCGGGGTGAGCAAGCTGCAGGTGCCCGTGGCCGTGAGATGCGCAGGTGGGCGGTCCAGGGGCAGGTCGGCGCATGCGGCTCAGCGGACAGGGCCCTGGGCGGAGAGCACACGAAGCACATGACTGGATGCGGCAGGGGCCCGGTGGCAGAGGAGCGGGGGGACGGGGAGCCGTTGGGCTCACACGCAGGGCACGGGTCTCTGTGTCGGGGCCACGGGCAGTTTAGAGATGGAAGCCACACTGCTGGGGACGGAGGCGTGAGTGGGAGGGGAGGAGAGAGCCAGCAAGGGTGGGTGGCTGGCTTGTTTTAAAAGTCTGGCTGCCCCCAGCAATGATTCTAGGCCAGCTGGGTGCCGCATTCCTCCTCTGATAGCCCCGCAGGCGAAGGTCACTGGCCTTCTGGTTCCATGGCCGGAACCTCAACCGAAGGGGTTAAGAACGTGACCCCGTCTCCCAAGGCTGACTCATGGTAGACCATGGCTTCCCACAAAGGTAGCGCCTCTCCACGATGCCAGGCTGTAAGGATGGGAGGCGACGAGCTGTGTTCCCAACCAGGTACCGCGAGGCAGAGTGTCGCTGGTGGTTGTGGTACTTGCAGAAGGCTGTAGGGCCAGGGACGAGGGGAGTGAATTTTGACTGGGCAGGTGGAAGATGGGTCTTGAAGGCTGGGTAGAGGTCCCGCAGAGGTGAAAATCTAGGGCTATGCTCCTCCCTCCCCCGCCCACAAGAACCTACACCTTGGGACAGCCCAGCAGGGCGAGCAGCTTCCCTGGGTTTGTGGGCCGGCCTGGGGCTGGGGGCTGGAGGAGAGGGAGGGAGCTATCCCTGGAGTGTGCGGCCTGGTGGTAGACCAGCTCTACCAGTGGAGAGTGGGCGTGGCCTGCAGTTCAGGGCCCCTGGGGCCAACCCTGTTGCCCCCTGGAGGTTCCTTCCTAGGGCCTTGGAGCTGCTCTAAGCTGTGACCTGGGGATGGCTATGGGGAGGGAGTGGCTGGAGGTCGCAGGGCCATGTGGAGGCTCTGATGTTTGTGATCCAGAGAGGTGAGAGGTGTTGAAGGCCCTGAGAGAACAGATGGGTAAAATAGCTCAAGAAAGTCAAGCCCGTGTGTGTTTGGGGGTGTGTGTGTGCGTGCACGTGTGTGTGCGTGCGTGTCCTCAGTCAGGGTTTCAGTTGGGGAAAAGCAGGAATGAGGAACAGCTCTGCTTGCTCAGTTGATGGGTTGGTTGAACGGAGGGAGGAGGGGAAGGTGGGGTGAACCACAGCCCTGATTTTGGACCAGGATCTGGAAGCATCGTATCTCAAATAAACAGCGTTTGTTGGTCAGATCCTGTCTCAGAGCCGTACTTGTCCTTCCTGGACTTTCTGCTTGCCTTCTAAAGCTCTGGCCTTCATCCAGCATGACACATTTCCTTGCACAACGCCTCAGTGTGTACACTCTGCTCCAGTGGAAATAACAGCGGAGCTAAGGAGAAGAGTACCTGCTCCCGCTTCTTGAGCACCTACGATGTTTCTGGGTCTTTGCTCAGCACCGACCTGATGATGCCCCGGGAAATAGATACTATTCTACCCATCCTACTGCTGGGAAAACTGAGGCCTGGAGAGGGAAGTCAATCTGCACAAAGCTAAACAGCTAACGAGTAGCGGACCTGGGGTTCCAACCCAACAGTCTCCACTCCAGAACCCGCCCTCTCATTCCGCCTCCTGGGCCTTTTCCACCTTCCTTCCTTATCTCGCCTATTCCTCCCTGTTGGCCTTGCTTGACTGTATTCTACTCACCCTTCCTGCTTCCCGTCCAGCACTCGTTCCCTCTCCGTCTCCCCTCAACCCAGAGGAGGGCTGGTCCCACAGGCCAGGGCCTGCCTCAAGATGGACCCAGTGGTCACGTCCGCTTCGCATCCCTCCACGGCCCGGCCCCCTCGGCCAGAGTTCTGCTCTCACCTCTGGCTGCTTCGAAAAGAAATGCCCCCTTCCCCTGCCTTCTCATCTCGTTGGAAATGAGGAATCCCAGAAGTCCTTGCCAGGGTCGAGGGGCTGCCCTCAGCCGCCGGCGCCCTGCGACCAAGCTGCAGGCCTGGGGTGTTTGGGAGTGCAAGCAGCCGTGTGGTTTGGAAACAGGAGGGAGAAAGAGGAGGCCAGCACAGGGTGTCTATTTACATTTCTTGCTTAGACTCGATCTCGTTCCAGAAGGGATTTAGGGTAGCCTAGCAGGACACATAAAATAGAACATCATAGCATATTAAAACTGGGAGCGCCAGAAGAAAGAAAAGCAAGGACGAAGACCCTGAGCAGAGCCAGGAATGAGGCTAAAGATGCAGACCATAATGACCCTTGTATTGCTTTTAGCTATAGGGGGTCCAAATCCGGCAGCCACTGGGGAAAAGGCAAGCGTGGTCAGCTACCAGCGCCTTCTATCCATATCGTGAAAAGTCCCCAGTTAGCTCCTGGCGAGGTCTGCCCTTCTGGGTACTGATACTGGACGGGAGATTTCCCGGGGGTCCTTATAATGAGGATGCGGAGTGGTGGCCTTGCTCACCTGCTGTCGGTCAGTCCCTCCGCTTGCTAGCCTCCTACTGTTCCCGGGGGAAACCGAGGTGAAATGGTATTTCCAGTGTTTGCCATTTCAAGTTCCATTGTAAAATGGAGGTTAATTTTGAAACTTGAAATTGGACATGCAGAAGCTTATGGCATAGTCCCCAGAACAGAGTCTGAAAACCCCCGAGTGACTAGGACAGAGAGACGTAGAAGCAGACGGTTGCAATGCTGTAAGGTGTCAGTGGGAACAGGCAGGTGTCACTGAGTTTGGGAGAGCTCCGAGAAGGCAAGGATAACAGGCTTGTCCAGGAAGAAAAGAAGGAACATCTGAGACAGGTTGGCGTGTGTGTGTGTGTGTGTGTGTGTGTGTGTGTGTGTGTGTGTGTATGAGCAGATACTTTCCATGCTTGTTTCCTTATTTCTATTAGTTTTGAAATATTCAGACTCTGTGGAAAAGTTACAAGGGTAATATAATAAACACCACACCCTACAACTAATTCACCCATTGCTAACATTTTATAATAGTTGCTTGAATCTCTCGCTATATATACCGACAGGCGCATGCGTGCACATGCATGCTCTTTTTTCTTTTCTTTCACTTTGTTTTGTGTTCTGAGCTGCTTGAGAGATGGCTATAGACTTCAGGCTTTATGGGCCACGTGCTCTCCATCACTACTATGCAACTCTGCAATTGCAGGGAGAAAGCAGCCAGACACAGTATGTGAATGAATGAGTGTGGCTGTGTTCCAATAACACTTTATTTATGAACACCAGATGTGAACATCATATAATTTCATGTGCAACTCACGTTTCTTCTACATTTCACGCATAAAATATATAAATGAAATTAATATGAAAAAACTTTTTTGTAATCATTAAAATTTGCAAGCACCATGCTCCGCTCACTGCTGTATTAGAGCAGATAGGGGGCTGCATTTGAACCGTAGGTTTAGTTTGCTGACCGCTGTCCTCTGTCCCCATGATAGAATTATTATATGCAGGAAATTTAACCATGGACACAGTACTGTCTCCACTGCAATCCACATTCACATCGTCCCCGTGGCCCTGGGGAAGTGGCCTTTACAGTCTGTCCCCCACCCAGGACCCACTCAAGCATCACACGCCACATTTAATTGTCACGTCTCATTAGTCTCTTTTATTCTAGAACAGTTCCCCTGCGTCATTTTTTTTCTCTCTCTCTCTCGGGATATTGACACTTTGGAGAAGTCCTGGGCAGTTGTTTGCAGAATGCTGCACAGTGTGGATTTGCCTGATTGCTTCCTCAAGATAGATTCAGGTTGTAGCTTTTTGGCACAAAGCATGTTGTGTCTTTCTCCCTGTAGATAGCGGGAAGCATGTGAGGTCAGTTTGTCTTATCTTTTTACCCAGTAGTTTTAGCAACTGTTGATGATTCTTGCCTGCATCATCATTATTATTCATGGCTTGAAATGATTTACATTCTACATTTACTACATGACATCCTTCTGCCAAAAAAAAAAAAAAAGTGCTCAACTTTCTCCTCCATCATCCCTCCTCCTCATCCCTCATTTTTAAAGTTATTTTTAGCCTCAGGATGGACTCTTGAATTCTTTTTTTTCTTCTTCTGTGTGTTCTAGTCCATTCCCGTCATTATTCATTCTGATGTTTGAATTGCCCTAGATTTGGCCAGCAGGAGCCCATTCAGACCGGCTCCTTGTCCTTATTTTCATACTTCCCTTACTTTCTGGTGCAAGAAGATGTTCTAGCCATCTCTCCCAGGAGCCCTAATTTGTTTTAGTGGAAATGCTGTGCAGAACTCAAGATCCCTGAACACTAAGTGTGTGCATGGCCACTGGGGTCTCCTTGCTTCTAGGCCTGGACTAGGTTTTGAGGGATGAGTTGCAGTGAGTGCCCGATGGCGTCAGGGACCAAGGGAACAGGGACTTGAGCAGCAGGGGGGCGTGGGTCATGTTGAGGGGGGAAAGGTAATAGGGGATAGCGGAAGTACAGAGTGTGCGGAGAAGGAAGAGTGGAAGACGATGCTAGAAAATAGTTGCTTTTCTCCTGTTTTAAGATGCAAGGGAGACTTAAAACACTATCAATTCAGTATCAGCTTTTCCAGGAATAAAAGTATGTATCTGTTAAGATTCCTCTTAAGATCAGAAACATTAAATGGGCTTGCCTCGTATAACTCTGACAAATGCTGGTCGTTTGGTTAAGAATCACAAACTGAACCAAAGATTCCCCCCAAATATGTACTATGCTGATGAACCTGTTTAGGCTGGAACTGTCTATCATTCTCATAATCTATTATTCTGGAATAAAAGAGCGTGAAAAACTATTCTGAACTGGCCCAGTCCGGTCTTAAGGAGCTCCTCACTTGACCTTCACCATGCCTTGTCTTCTCAGCACTTCTACTGTGGTGGCTTTTCTCACTGGTGTCATATTGAGGTGACGTTTTAAATAAATGAATAACTATGGTCATTATGCTGTACATTACATACCCAGGGCTTACTTATTTCACCTTGACCGTCTTCACTCCCCACTCCCCACCCTCCGCGTCTGGCAACTGCCAATCTGTTCTCCCTATGTAGGAGTTCAGGTTTTGATGTTTTTCTTTTTTAGAGCCCACATATAAATGAGATCATGTGGTGTTTGTCTGTGTCTGACTCATTTGACTTAGCATCATACACTGAAGGTCCATACATGTCATTGCAAATGGCAAGATTTCATTCTTTTTCATGGATGTGTAATACTCCATCATACTCCACTTTCTCCATCCCTTTATCTGCTGAGGGACACCTGGGTTGTCCCCGCATCTTGGCTGTTGTAAGTAATGCTATAGTGAAGATGGGAGGGCACATAACTTTTCACATTAAGTGTTTCCGTTTCTTTCTCATAAATACCCAGACGTGGAATTGCTGGATCACGTGGTAGTTCTATTTTTAAGTTTTTGAGGAACCTCCACACTCTTTTCCATGGTGGCTGCATCCATGTACGTTCCCAAAGCCGCACTCAGGAGTTCCCTTCTCTCCACATCCTGGCCAGTACTTGATCTCCTTTGTCACCTTGATGCTAGCCATTCCAACAGGCCTGCGGAGGGAGCTCACTGGTTTTGATCTGCATTTCCCTCCTGGCCAGTGAAGTAGAGCACCTTTTCCTGTATCTGTTGGTCAGGTGACTTTTAATGTTGTGGGGGGGGGTGGCAGTGTCCCAATGTTACATTAATCTTATGTTAACGTAATTTGAAAGGGTATAAGCATAGATCTAGATGAAACAACATTTCTTTTCTCTTTTTTTAAAAAATATTTTATTTATTTATTTGACAGAGAGATAGAGAGAGAGTGCACAAGTAGGCACAGCGCCAGGCAGAGGGAGAGGGAGAAGCAGGCTCTCCACTGAACAGGGGTGTGGGGCTCCATCCCAGGACCTTAGGATCATGTCCTGAGCTGAAGGCAGCCACCCAACCGACTGAGCCACACAGGCGCCCCCGTTTCTTCTCATTTTTAAACAGCTACAACTACCCAAGACAGACTTACAAATATAAAATGAACAGAATGATACCAACCAATGTAATGCAAATAAAGGAGATCAGTGTAATGTGTCGGATGATGTTTTCCTGGAACAAAATTGCTGTTTATCTGCTGACCTCTTTATTTTCTTTGTTCGTCTCTATTTAAAACACTGGGGAGTCTTTCAGGGCACCTGCCCTGTTGGTTCCTACCCTTTTCTTTGCCAGAATGCATCCGATGCTTCTTAAGTTTGCGTTTACTCTTCTTTCGCTACCTTGCAGCAGCTAAGTAGTATTGCCTGGGGGTTGCACACTTTTTGTGTAAAGAACCAGATCGTAAATATTTTAGGCTCCGTAGACCCTACATGTCCTTCTCAGTTCTGCCCTTGGAGCAGGAGAGTAGTCAGGTGTGGTGTGATCTAGTAAAACTGTTTATGGATGCCAAAACTTGAATTCCATATACCTTTCACATGATGAAGTATTCTTCTCTTGGTTTATTTCCAACCACTGAGAAACACACAAACCGTTCTTTGCCGCTGGGCCATCCAACACAGGTGGTGGCTGGATTTCCCTTGCAGGCCATAGTTTGCCGACCCGAAGTGTAGAGCAGCAATCTTGCATGCTTGCTCATGTATCTGCTGGCCCAGCTACAGGTCCTCAATTACTCTGGGGTGTCTGCTGGGGGATCGTGGGGGGCTGATTTTGCTGGGGGGAGCTGATTTCGCTGGGTGCGGCTGGGCCACTGAGCCGCAAGCCACGGGGTGAACTTGTGGCCTCACCGTGGAGCCAGGTCTGTTCCATGTTCTGGGTCCGGGCTGAAGGAGCAGGGGCTCCTTGGGGAAGCTCTTCTCCTGGTCAAGGCAGAGGCCCCAGGGGCAAGCCCACCCTTGCAAGCACATTTCTAGTCTGTATTTGCTTGGTGTGTGCTAACAACCCATGGGCCAGACAAGTCACACGGCTGAAGTCAAGGTCAAGGAGAAGAAGTCCAGGCTACCTGTAAGAGAGAGCCCAGTGCAGAATCACATGGCCAAGGCCCGTGGGGAGGGGTGGGAACCGGGACCAGGAATTCAGTCGAGCACAGGTGCCAGACGAGTTCCAAGCACAATACTCTTTGAGACGGAAATCTCCTAGTAATTCCCGTATATTGATTTTTTTTTTTTAACGAAAACATTGAATTAAAACTTCTTTGAGTGAACTTTTGGATCTTGAGAACATATCCAAAGACCCTCGTTTTGACAGACACTAATTTCTAGTGAACTTCCTGGCTTTAATTATAGGGGACTTGGAGTCTTCTGGTATTTGAAAATTCCTTTAGGATGGGTCTTGTTGGAACCCGATTCAGCAGCCTTAAACCCCGGGGGGTCCTCAGAAAAAGCTAGGGAGGCTTGGCAGACAGCAATACCTCTAACAGCCACCAAGTCTCGTTGCAGTTCATTGGGCACTGGAGGATTTGTGTGCTGTAACTGTATCCTCGGAACGGTACCAGCCGACAGGTGTCTCTCCCCCCCTCTGTCCAGATTGGGAAACTGGGGCTTTAAGGGCCAGGTTGCTTGTCCAAGGCCATGCAGCTAATGGTGCGGTCAGGACTTCAAACCAAAGCTCCAGCTCATCTCCAACCCCATACGTGAATGTCACACGCCATCCCCTTGGTCCTCCCGCTCACACGGAAACTCCTGTTTCTCTAGGGAGTAATTTTCAAGCAGATAGTATAACGTGGTTTCCTTTTCCTTGTTTGATTGCTGCTGATGAATATTTGGCAGATTTCTTTTTTTTTTTAAGATTTTATTTATTTGAGAGAGTGAGCGAGCATGAGCAGGGGGAGGGGCAGAGGGAGAGGGAGACAGGCAGACTCCCCACTGAGCGCTGAGTCTGACGTGGGGCTGGATCTCAGGACCCTGAGATCATGACCCGAGATGAAATTAAGAGTCAGACGTTTAACTGACTGAGCCACCTGGGTGCCCCTTGGCAGATTTCTTAAAACCATTTCATTGCCATATAGTCACATACCGCACAGTTCACCCATTAAACTGTGTAATTTCGTGGTGTTCAGTATATTTCAGCTCTGTATGCAGCCACCACCCCCATCAGCAGTAGGACCCTCTCATGACCTCAGGAAGAAACTCTGTCTTCAGCTGTCACCCCACCTCTCATCTCCCCTCTCCCCCTTCCAGCCCCAAGGAACCTGTGATTTACGCTGTCTCTAGAGATTTCCCTGTTCTGGACTTCCAGAATGAGATCATAGGAGATCAGTGAATTTGGAAGAATGAGTACGTGGCCCTTTGTGACTAGCTTCCTGCACTTGGCTTGATGGTTTCCAGCTGCATCCATGTTGTGACAGGTTGTCACTGTGGATGTAGCATTATCTATCGTTCCTTTCTGTGGCCTTTTTATTCTGTGGCGTGGATACACGACGTTTGGTTCATCCGTTTACCTGTCGATGGACAGTGGGGTTGGTTCCATCTTTTGGCTCTTTTGAACTTCGCTACTGTTAACGTTGGTGTGCAAGGTCCTGTGTGGACGTGTTTCCTCTCGGGCATCTACCTAGGAGTGGAATTGCTGGGTTAATTAACTCCACGTCAATGAACTCTGTGTTTACCCATCTGAGGACCCCAGACCGTGTCCCAGAGCAGCTGGACCATTCTGCCTCCCCACCAGCAGTCTGTGAGGGCAGATTCCTCCTCATCCCTGCCGACACTTGCTGTTAGCCAGCATTTTGATTCCAGCCATCCTCATGGGTATGAGGCGCTGTCTCAGTGCCAAGCTTCGCTTTGTTCTCTGCTTTTCTTCTGACTCTTGTTCATTTCTCTGGTTACTGGGGGCGAGCCGCGCACAATGAAGGGGCTGCTTATCTCTGGACCAGACTGGGGGTGCTTTTTCACATCAGCCCTGTCCGTGGCTTCTCTCTGCCCCTTTAAACCTGGAAGACCCTTGACATTTGTGGCATATTTAAAGTTTGTTTCTATTTACTTTCCCCCTGGCCACTGGCCCGTTCTAACCCCGCTGCTACTCCAGTCCTGTTGGCCAAGGGCTCAACCCATTGGTTTCACCAATGGGCAGATTTATGGAGGTTGAGTGTGTTCAAGGTTAAGGGTAGTTGGCCCTGAGGCTGGTAGTGAGGCCGGGGAGGGGGAACCATGAGTGGCCTTGAGTGGGGAAAAGCTGTCTGAATTGGTTACAGGGGACTGGACTCTGACATTCTTATTGCTTGAGGGGTGTGTGTCTCGGGGCTAGGTGCTTACTCTCTCGGAACCCTAGATTTCTTCTGCATAAAATGGGGATGCAGAGTCTGTTGGAACAAACCCTTGTGAGTTGTGAGTCTTGAGGCTTGTTGCAGGCAGGTGCATAGCAGGTGATGAGCAGATCCCGATCTCTCTATTATCCCCAGTTAGTGTTACAGGAGCGTAGTGAGTGATACTACAGTGTGTAAAACCTGCCTGCGAATTTGGGATTGTTTGTAAACATGCCTCATTTATCAGGTCTCCAGGCCTTTCTTTGAAATTTAATAGAAGAGACTTTTAGAATGTTAAAAGGAAGCACTAATTCCATTATCAGTTAAAGAGGGGCCGGGGAGGGCAGGTTAGATCTGGTCCTCAAGCAACCAGAGTCACCTAGGAAGTTATACTCCTATACCAATATTCCAAAAATGCTGCTCACATTTTAAGGTACCTCCCCTTTGCCTTGTCAAAGCCCGTCTGTAGTCATCAGGCTAGGAGGCCAAGGCCTAAATAATCTTAGAGCCCGCCCCCCACACCCCCAGTCCAAGTGTTCAGTTCAAGTCCAGGTTCGGGCCGGCCTCTTTTTCACTCTGCCATTTCAGTTCACTAGACTGGGAAGTGGCTGGAGAACAGAGGTGATGCTGTCTGCCTCCTGGGGTTCTGGGAGGAGCATCTGAGATGTGCAGAAGTGCTTCGTCAACTGTGAATAGCTTCATAAATCATTTTTGTAACCACTTTGCTTTAAGAAGAGGTGCAGGGCTGAAAATCAGAATGTTTTATGGATCCATGGGTTCCTGGAAAGTTGCAAGCAAATCAGGCTGTTGAAAATCTGATCTCTGCAGCATCCGGTGATGGCACCATTCAGAGGAGCCCAGCAGTGAACCCTCGACGGCAGTGGACGTTCTGTCACCAAGCAGAATGTTCCTTTATATTAAAATGCAGATCTTCATCCAGCAGATCTGCTCAAGCCTGCAGCAAAACCGTAAATTCTGAGGGGGTCCCAGGGACCTTCCTGGTTGATTCTGCCGAGGTCCTTAGAAGGAGCAGGGGGATAAGGCCCATCTCTCTGCAGAGTGCTTGAGAGGCGGGCTGCACCAGCAGAGGCAGGACTTTGAACAAACTCTGGCTTCACAGGTTTCTTTGTGGCCCCAGGCAAATTACCTAGTGGCCCTGAACCTCCGTTTCCTATTCCGCAAAATGGGAATCATGATGGTAGCTCATTCACAGACTCGTGAGAATCCGTGAAATGGTGTGTCGAGCCCATGGCACAGCAAAATTGCTTTTTTGGTTTTTTGGTTTGTTTTTGTTTTTAAACTGGCTATTTTTTTTTCAAGATTTATTTATTTACTTTAAAGAGAAAGAACACGTGCGAGCGCACGAGCTGGGGGGGGGCAGGAGGGGCAGAGAGAGAGAGAGAGACTCTCGAGCAGACTACCTGCTGAGCGTGGAGCCTGATGTGGGCTCCATCCCACCAACTTGAGCCGAAATCAAGAGTCAGATGCTCAACCAACTGAGCCACCCAGGCGCCCTTGAAATGGCTTTTTGAATGGTAGCCAAACAGGCGTTTTGTTACCGATATCTTTGTTAGTCATTACCAAGGTCAGAAATAACACTTTGATCCGTATGGACCATGCTGGCCCCAGGGGCCCAACCTCAGGTTCTGTATTATTTTCTGAGGATCTGTCCACATAGAATCATACAATCCAAGTTTTAGAGGTCGCTGAGGACAGAGTAAAGACACCGCTTCCTAAGACTGTTCATTCAGGCCTGTGCCCCATAAGTTGTGCTGGCCCCCCTCCCCCCACATGGCAGGCCTTCCTACGTTTGATGGCTGTTCTGCTTTCTCTTGCCTCTTCTTCTCCAGGCTAAGGGACCCCCTTACCATGCCGGCCGCCCTTTTCCAGTCAGGCCCAGGCTATGATCACATCACAGGGTTCAGAGCCCAGGTGGGTCGTAGAAGTACTGGATTTAGAAGGGCCAAGGAGTTGACCTTGAAGGGTAAAGTGAGAGAGACAAGGAGAGACCAGCCTTCTGCAGGCTGGATCTCGAGCATCTGGCCCTGGCTGACCATTCCTGAGCCATCTTGGTCTCAGCTGTGTCCTCAGGGTGGCCTGGGTTTCTCAGTGACATGTGATGTGCTCTGCAAGCTCCACGTGATCCCTCCCACTCCTGCTCCTTCCACCCAGAATGCCCTCACCTTCCTCTTCTCCAAGACCTCTTGGATTCCACATTTCCCAGGAAGGTCCTCAACTGACTCCCAGATACCGGCTTCAGCTCTGAGTTCCCCTTTCCACAGATTTGCCCGCCACCTGGCTGCCCACACACTGTCACAGTGGTCTCTCTTCTATGGCTCCCTGAACTGTGAGGCTTGTGAGAGCAAAGGCATTGTCTCCATGGCTCACCATTTTATCCGCAGAGCCAGACACTGTGGCTGCTGCCTCAGTGATAGCTGTTAAGTGAATGGAATGAATGCTTGGTTTGAAAAAATCCTGATGGCTGGAAAAGATAAGGCCAGAACCTCAGCAGACCTCCAGATCTGAGCCAGCATCAGAGGTCTGAGGCTGTCCCCCCGTCCCTTCCAGCTCCCATCTGCCCCAGAGCCCCTCTGCCCTGTTGAAGCCATAAAGAGGCAGATTACAACAACTCAGTGTTGATCCCAAGACCTTCCACTGCCCAGAATTAATGATAGCTAACAATTAGTCTCTTCATTAAGAGACCAGAGATTGTGATTTCGGACAGGACCCAAATGCTAATGACATCTGTTTACTGAGTGCCTCCCACGTAGGTCAGTATGACAGGGCTGCAGCGTTGGCCTTTAGCCCGTTTTACAGATGCAGAAGCTGAGGCCAAGGCCACTCACTTATAAATAGTGAAGCCGAGTGGCTCCATGGCTCTTACTGCCCACCGGGTGCTCCCGTTACTGGCTGCAGGGCCTAGAGATGCTTCTCGTTTTCCCCAGCAGAGAGACGAGCAATCAGAAAATGGTAATGTAGGTGATATTCATATTATGATAAGCACAGGCTTCTATAAAGTTCCAGGGGAAGGTCCCTGAGGACTGGGGCACCATCTGGGAAGACTGTTGGGGCATGGATTCGGGGGGAGGGTGGAGCCTGAGCTGCATGTTTTCTCTTTTGGTCCATCTGCAAATTTTAAACCACAAAGGCAGTATAGCCTCATAAATAGACAAATAAAGCAAAAGCCTCATCCTGCTTTCTTCCTTTGCTTTCCTCTAGAGGTAAGCAGAGTTGAGCGCTTGAAATGTGTCTCCCAGACTTTCTGTGCACATACAGACACACACTATCACTTGGTGATGGTGGGGTGGGGAAGCACGTGTCGATTTCCATGGTGTATGCTTTCGCCGTGGCCTATTTCAGGGTACCTGTGTGAAGTCACGGAAGCCGGCGGTGGGCAGGCTCAAGCGCTAGCAACTGTTCCGTACCATCTCTACTGTGCAGGTACCCTAGAGGCCCATTTCTCTCAAGAACACTGATGATAATGAGATAGAAAATAATTAGGAAGTCATAAACGTTGAGTATTTATTACCCTCAAAATATCATTTCTTGAATTGTAAGTTTATATAATTAAATTTGTAAGAACAACTATTTAGCAACCGGTTCGTGAAATTCTGGAAGATTTCAGAATCTGTGCTCTTTAGCCAGTGCAAGCCAACTCCAGCACACCACTTGTTTCCTTTTCCCTAAAATATTACCATTAAATCATTTTTTTCTTTAATTCCCTTTTTTTTGCCAACCATTTGTTCGTTCAGCCAGGATTCTGTCCCGTGCCATGTGCTGTGTGGCGGGTCCAGGGCCAGGCCACCATCAGGAACGGGATAGTTACATGCTTTGCATTCATTCAGTCAATGGCCAAGCTGACAGATAAATACGGTCAATATCAAAATAGTATCGTGCAGTTAGGTCTCTAAAAGGAAGTGACAGGTGATGTCATAGAGATAATGCTCTGGGGGGGGCGGCGTGTAGAGGACAGGAAGTGGCAAGGGAAAGCCTACTTTAGGTTCAGGTCAGGAAAAGCTTCTTCAGAGGTGGTGACAGAAGCTGAGATCCAAAAGATAAGAAGGGACCAGTCATGCAAAAGTCAGTGGGAAAAAGGTACAAAAGGGTAGGTTCACTGGGGTGCCCTGTCTGTGAACTGTACAAACCTGCAAAACCGTTCTGTACATTGTTTCTAGAAAACTCCTCGTGTAGCAAAAATGGGAAGGCTCCCCACCAGCTCACGATGGTGGTTAACCCTGGAGAGGGGGTGAAGTTGGAGGCAGAGATGGTCTTCAACTCTTTTGAGATGTTTTCTTGAAGCGAGCGAGGTGGGGGACGGATATGGCTGGAGGTCATTCTTGTCAGCGGTCACATTATTCTTTATAATTTCTGAATGCGTGAAACATTTCATGATTGTTTTTAAGAGTGGGGCAGAGAGGTCATAGGCAGGGAACCCTCCCCATGGAAAGGCTCACTGTGGGGGCCTGTGGCCGCCACACCTGAAGGGGAGGACAGAGGTGCCCATCCGGGAGGTAGGCAGGCACGGGCCTCGGAGGCTGTGACCCCAGGTGCAGATTTTATTGTAAGTGCTGCAGATGACCCTGGGTGAGTGACATCCATAAAGATGACAGTGGCTGCTCCCAGGAGAACTGGTGGGGTGTCCAGAGCCCCATCAGGGGAGGGGAGGGAGTTAGGGTCACCTGTAGTCATCCGGAAGAGAGCTAATGGCTCAGACCAGCATGGGAGCAGGACATGGTGGAACCAGAGGGGAAGTTTTGACATCCAATGGCAGGACTTGCTGAGGGATTGGATGGGGGGTGTTGAGAGACCAAGGGATGACAGGTAACTTGTTTTTGTTTTAACAACCTTTTCAAGGTATCGTTCATGTACTGTATAGTTCACCCATAGGAAGTGTACCATTCACTGGTTTTCGATAGTAGGGAAGGCTTTCGTTTTGAAACCTGAGTGTGTGGTGGTTTCAGATACTGTAATGAGGAAAGTAGGAGAGGACCAGGCTTGGGGGTGGGACCTGGGGGGGGGTTACCTTGGGGGAGGTAAATTTGAGGTGCCTGTGAGACAGCCAAGGAAGGGAAGTCACATGGGAAGTCAAAGAGTCACAGCTGGGGCTTGAGGATTGTGAGTAATGAACAAGTTAGGAGTCCGGAGATGGATGTGAATATCCAAAGAAAGTGTGGGTAAAGAAGGTGTGTGTGGAGGGGGCAAAGGGGCTTCTAGTCCAATGCATTAAGAGTTCATGCTTTGACCAGCCCCCACCCTTTTTTTCCCAAATGTTACAGTGAGAGTCCAAAAAAAAAAAAAAAAAAAAGAAAGAAAGAAAAAAAAAAGGATAAGCCCCTCCCTCACCAAGACCAAATCTCTAAAACTAATGAAGACAATGTTAAAATGACAGCTTCTGAATATCAATGACAAGTGAATTCACTCTGAAATGAAAATTGTAATCTGAAAGTGATTTTAAAGTAACCGTTTAGGATCCATGTCAGGAATGGGTTTGACTGTAACTGAGATTCTAAATAATGATAACTCAAGCTAAATAGGAGCTAAGTTTTCTTTTTTTTTTTAAGATTTTATTTATTTATTTGTCAGAGAGAGAGAGAGCACAAGCAGGCAGAGTGGCAGGCAGAGGCAGAGGGAGAAGCAGTCTCCTTGCTGAGCAAGAAGCCCGATGCAGGACTCAATCCCAGGACCCTGGGATCATGACCTGAGCCGAAGGCAGCTGCTTAACCAACTGAGCCACCCTGGCATCCCAGGAGCTAAATTTTCTATTACAAATACATTCTAGGCTGGATGCTACAGCTCTGCCCCACTAAGCACTCAAGGAAACAAGCTCGACCCAGCTCATCACTATCTCAGTGCTTAGATTATCCTCATAGTTTAAGTTGGTTGCTAGAACTCCAGCCATTACATCCATATTCCAGGAAGTAACATGGTGGAAAGACATGTATCAGCTGTCCTTCAAAGAAGTTTTTGGGAAACTGACACATGACACTTCCACCTACATTCCACCTACACCTGCATACAGAAATCGAGGAATGTATTCTGGTTTTTTTTTTTAAGTTTATTTCTTTATTTAGTGATCTCTACACCCAACGTGGGGCTCCAACCCATGACTCCAATTTTAGTATATGTGCTGCCGAAGCGAGCACCATGACTCCAAGATCAAGAGTCGTATGCTCCCCTGATGGAGTCATCCAGGCACCCCAAAATGTATTATATGTTATTACAGGTAGCCAGGTGTCCAATTCTAAACCAGGGGTTCTGTTACCATGGACAAAGGAGATAATAGATAATGAGGGATAATTAGCAGTCTCAGCCTTAGGATCCTTGAAGAAATAAAAGAAGGATAACACACATTAAAAAGAACAAAACAGTGGATTTTTGTTTGAATTTAAAACCTCTGCTCTTAGAAAGATATCATTAAGAGAATGAATAAACAAACCTTAGATTAGGAGAAAGCATTCCTATATCATATGTCTGATGATGGACTGGATCCAAAATATATTTTTTAAAAACTCTCAAAAGTCAATAATAAGGAAAAAAACAACCAATTTTAAAATGAGCAAAGATTCCAGTAGACTCTTTCCCAGAGAAGATATGCAGCTGACAAGTAACTGCATGAAAAGATGCTCAGAATCATTAGTTGTCAGAGGAATGAAATTAAAGCCACAATGAGATACTGCTTCATGCCTATCAGAATGGCTAAATGATAAAGACTGTCCATACCAAGTATTGACAAGGATGTGGACCAGCTGGTAGGTCCATAGGCTGTTGTATGGGCATGTAAAATGTTGCAACCACTTCAGAAAAACAGTTTAACAGTTTCTTAAAAGTCATACATATACTTACCATGTGATCCAGCCATTCCACTTCAAGGTATTTGCCCACTGGAGATGTGGTGTCTACAAAAAGACTTATAACTGGATTCTCTTAGCAGGTTTACTTGTAATAGCCAAAAACTAGACAGAACCCAAATATCCATCAAGAAGTAGATAAAAAAGCAAACTGTGGCACATCCAAACAATGGAATACTGCTTCCCAGTACAAAGGAATGAAGTCAGTATGGACAAATCTCAAGATAATTGTGCTGAGAGCATGGCTTCTATTTGATTTCATTTATATAAAATCCTAGAAAATGCAAAGTAATTTATGGTGACAAGAAGCTCACTGGTTGCCTGTGATGGAGGGCGGCAGGAGGGGGAGGAAACTTGGGGGTGATGGGTATGTTTATTTTCTTGATTGTGGCAATGGGTGTATACAGTTGTCCAATTTTATCAAATGGTACATTATATGTCAATTACAGTTTAGTAAAGCTGTTAGGAAAGGGAAACAGAAGGAACGTGACTTTGTGAAACAGGTGGAATAAAGAAAAGATGGATATGAAGACTCTGGGAATGAAAAATATTCATTGCATTAAAAGTGCCCACTTAAAAAGAAAGGAAAAAGAAAGGAAGAATGTTAACACATGGATAAATTCTCAACTGGACACAGTCAAAGAGAGAATTAGTGAATCGGAAGAGTTCTGAGGAATATTCTCAGAGCACTGCCCAGAAAAAGAGAGAGAGAAAAATAGAAAAAGATAGTTTAAAGACATGGGGATAGTCCCAAATATGTTTAATAGAAATTCTACAGGAAGACACTGGAGAAAATGACTGAGAAGCTGTACTCGAAAACATAAGAGTTTCTCGGAATTTTCCAGAATGGAAGAAGAGATATGTGTTCACCAAGTAATATGCTTGTCGAGTAATGAGAATTTTAAGGAAGTAAACCCTCTACTTCAAAACCACAGAGGGAAATTGCATTAAATCAAAAATGAAGGGAAAGTCTTAAATTCTACCCTTGACAGCCTATCCACAAAAGAACAACAGTAGCTTCCTGAACAGTCTTTTGGGCAATCTTCCAGGGGCTGAAAGAAAATTAAACAGTCTGCCTAGAGTTCCATACCCAGCTGAACTCTGATTCAAGAGTGATGAGGAAATCAGAACATTTTACAGAAGAGAAGGGGCCAGCCCAGCCCTGCTGCTCTCGACCAGTTCGAGGTTGGGGAGGGGAGGAAGCCCCTCTCACGTCTGCTCAGTCATCCAGTGCTGGGGGAAGCTAGGGGGAGAGAAGAAGGACTGGATCTAACTTGCATCATTGCAGTACGCGGCTCCTGGAAGTGTTCATCATCCGCCATGTTGCTGGTCTCCATTAGGACAGGAGGAGGAGATGCGATTCCTGGTCCCTGCTCGGTTTTCAGTCCTGCAGCAGTAGGGGCATTGTAGCAGGAGGGCAAGCGGAAGGGAGGGAGGCCCTGGCTTGGGGAGGAGCCCAGGGACACGAGAGCCTCAAGAGGGTGGCGTCTTCTAGACTCTCTCTCTCTGTCTTCCAGATTGTGGACAAGAATAACCGCTACAAGTCTATAGATGGGTCAGACGAGACTAAAGCCAACTGGATGAGGTGAGTCCTGCTTTCTGATGATTTCCCGGAGCCTTTCCCAAACTCCAGAAAGGAAGCCAAGCATGTGTGCTGGGGCCTATGACGTCTCCGGTAGTGGAGCCCGTGGAGGCCTCAGGACTGCTGTTTGCAGGGTTTGGGATGTGTGCAGCTCTGGGGGGACTCTTGCTTCGCCAGCCTTCCACCAGGGGGCTCTGGAGGAGGCCTGTGGGTTACAGAGGGACCCCTGACGTCTGCACATTTGTCCCTGTGTCTGGAGTGCCCGGGGCCCCCGGCTCTGAGCAGCATTCCTGCCAAGGAGGGACCGTCCCTCCACCTGGGACTCTGACCCCCTCACAGGGCTGTCCCCTACTGTGAGGGTGCAGGACGCATCCCAGTGCAGCTGCTAGCCCTTGTTGAAGTGGCCCCATGGAAAAGGAGGCTTCTGGCACAGTCTCTAGCTCAGCTTTCGATGGTGCTTGCTGCCCAGCCTTGAGTACTTTCAAGAGCGGTTTTACTGTATTGGCCATGTATGGGACAGAAGTTTGTGCTAGAAGGATCCTTCCCGCCCGGCCAGAGAGTGCAGGAGACTGGCCCAGAGCTGCCCAGGGGAGGCTGAACTGAGCCTGGACTGAGGACTCGGCTCACTGATGGGTCTGTGCTGCTGGCCCGGGCAGCAGTACCAGGTCCCCGCCCAGAGGGGTCTGTGCTCAGTGTGGGAGGTCAGACTTGTACTGGCGCCTCCTTGGTGCCCCTCTCTAGGCCCCAGGAGCCGTGACAGGGGGTTTGGATCTGGGTTGGGAGGGAAGGGAGATCTTCGGATGTTCGGACCAGGGCCACCATGGATCAGGCCTTCTGTGGGCGTTTGCGCGGTTCTGTGACCCGTGGCGGCTGGGGTGAGGCGGGAGAGGTTGTGCTCGGAGGGAGGAGGGCAGTCAGGAGCTTCCTAAGAGGGAGTTTGCTGTATTTCAACTCTGCCACCTTCCCAGCAAACAAGGAGAAGTTGGTTGGAGGTGGGGAGGCTATGACGAGGTCTGCTGTTCCCTTCCGTGGAGCCTTCCTGCCCGCCTGTGCTCCCCCTCTGAGAGCTGCGGAGGTGGGGGAGGGTGAGCGGGGCTGCGGTTCATGCTCTCCAGAGCACGCTAGGATTCGTCCTCTTATTTGTCCGGGCGGCCGTTCTCACGGCCCCTTAACAGGCGTAGAAACAGAGGTGCCCAGGGACAGGTGGACTCCTCCCTCCCGCCCCTTTCCCATCATCTGGAAAGCTGGTGCCCTGCGGGGGGCTCCAAGAAGGCCATGGTCACACTCTTAAGTGCCTCCTCCCCGACCACTGGGTGCCGGTCAGCTCAGCCCTTGGAAGTCCCCACCCATGTGCAGAGCCGACCTTGGAACGGGGCGCCCTCGATGGCCTGGGCCTCCTAGTCCTCCCAAGACTCCCACCTTCACCGGGGAAATTGTTTTCTCTACTGCGGTCATGGAATGAAGGCACAGACCGTGTGCTGCCAGGGCCCAGAGGACAGAGCAGGGGGCCTTTGAGCTGGGCCCTCCCTAGCAGCCTGGTCGCATTTGAGGGTACTGTGACCAGGGACACAGAAGTGGGGACCGGACTCCTGGCCTGGGTGTCTGTTCCCTGTGGCTCCCGTCTGGCTCTAGGCGAGCAAAGGAGAGTGTGTCTGAGTGCAGCCTGGCTTCGGGGCCTTTCTGCTCGGGAAGCTTGGCCAGCCGGGCTGATTCTGTGTTGCGCTTCCACCCATCTCTGATCTTTCACCCTGGGGACGAGGCTTTACCACAGCCCCCAGGAAGGACATCATCTGAATTAACTGAGCGATCCTCTGACATCCCGGAGATTCTGACTTCATCAGGCCGAGGATGCGCCCACGGTACTGGTATTTCTAAAGCTCTCCACAGCGAGGCTGACGTGCTGCTGCTGTGGAGAACTCCTGCTCCACCCTGCCCTTCCAGCCGCAGCGGTACGGCGGAGGCCCAGAGCAGGGCAAGGTCTTACGCAAGGTCATGCCGACAGGGGCGGAACTAGAACTTGAACCCGGCTCTGGACTTCTGGGCCCGCCTTCTTCCTGCTTGTGTGTATGTGTGGGGCGGGGGCAGACAAAATCATAGCTTCCTGGGCTCTGTGTGGGGTGGGTTCTGCTCCTACTGCCTTGCTGGCATGGGGTCTGTCCCATCTGCCAGCTCCGATCTGATGCAAGATGGCTCCAGAGGAGTCACAGAGGGTGGGGCCCCTCTCATTCAACACTCAAGGGGTAGGTGGGGGTGGGGGTGTGGTTTGTTGCCATGGAGATGCCCCTCCCATGGTAGTTGGAGGGGAAAGCCAGTTCATCCTGGGAACCTGCCTTCCCCCTTAATGTATAGCTTTCTTTGGCGCTAGCTCATTGCAGTGTGCAGACATCTTCTCTTGTATGGTGACAACTTAGGGTCTTGGGCATGATTGAATGGAATTGGTGAGTTTCTTCAAAAAATTAAGTGGTGGGCCGGGAAGAGAACCGGCATCAACATAATGATTGTTGACTTTATGGTCTCCCTGTGCTAGGGCTCCGCGTTCATGAGGTCGGTGGTCTGAAACCAGGGGCTGTTTTGTGTTGAGACGTGCTGGGTGGTCACAAGTCTTCAGGTTAATGGTACCGGTTTCTATTGGGCAGAAGCCAAGGATGCTGAGAAACGTCCTACATGGCCCAGGACGCCCCTTCCCGCTCACAAAGAAGTTTCTAGCCCCAAATGCCAATAGTGGAGAGGCTGAGACCACCCCCCTCCAGGAATTCCCCCTGGCAGCCCTAGATGGTGGCCCTAGAATTACCACCCCTCTTTTATATGGGGAAGGCCGGTTTGCACAGGAGACTCAGCAAGTCTAGCTCCAGGTCTGCCTGAGTGCGGGCCTGGCCCCTGTCACAGTCTTGGCCTGGGAACAAAGCCCTAGCCTTCCTTTCTCCTGAGCTACCGTGCTCTGGGTAGCTGGGGCTGGGAGGTGAGGGCTGAAGGATCGTTGTGCCCCCACCCCCGTCAGCCTCTCCCACAGTTGTGGGAGCAGCTGGAGGAGGGACTTGGGCTCCAGGTTCCTCTCTTGGATGGTTCTCGCTGACGGTCTCAGTCGGTCAAGCAGCCCTTGGCCACTCTGTGCAGATGGAAGCCAAGGTCACTCCTGGCCTCCGTCGGAGTGGAACTTGTCTCCCGGTGGGCACTCACGGACTGCTCACGCCCCCCCTGCCCCGAGCTGCCGAAAGGCCACAGTGACCCACCCCCAGAGGGCGGCTGCTAGCCAGCACCGAGGTCGGAGGGGAGCATCCACGCACCCGGAGGTGGGGGCCTGGGGGCCACTTGCGAGCCAACGGGGGAGATGCGTAGGACAGAGTGAGCTTTCGGTGACGACACCCTAATCACGGGCGTCTCCAGCAAGGTCACACACCAGGAAGCTCACTGTAAATAGTCGCCCTGTGTAAATATCCTCCTGTAGCCATCTGTAGGGGCAATGGCCTGCCCCTAACCCCACTAAAGACCCTCTGTTCCTGTGGAAGGGCTGTGCTTTCCCCTCCCTAGTATCGACCCTGACCCCGAGGTCTGCGCGCCTGTTAGTCCTGACCCGGTGGGGAGAGGGATCTGGGAGAGGCTGAGTGCTCGGCCCGGGCTCTCCCTGCTGGCCAGGGCTAAGGCAGGGCCACCACGGAAGGCGTCTGACTCCGGCCGCGCTCCCACCCGCTACGCCGCACCCCTCCTACCCTCCTGCCCCCCGAGGAGTAGGGGATGGGGCCTCTCCCTAGGAGGAGGGTGTGGTGGTGGTGAGCTGGCGAGGGCGCCCAGGTGCCTCCTGGCTCCCCCGCTGGGGGCCGGCAATTAGGAAGGAGGAGGACTGCCGCCCTGATGGTCATTTACCCAATTGTGCTTTGTGGGATATTCAACCCAAGGAATGTGGCGCCCCTGGCCGAGCGCAAGAGGAAACCCAAGTTCTCCAAGGAGGAGCTGGACATTCTGGTCACGGAGGTGACCCACCACGAAGCGGTTCTCTTTGGGAGGGAGACCATGCGGCTGTCCCATGCCGACAGGGACAAGATTTGGGAAGGCATAGCTCGGAAAATCACCTCCGTCAGCCAGGTCCCCCGCTCCGTCAAGGACATTAAGCACAGATGGGATGACATGAAACGGAGGACCAAGGACAAGCTGGCCTTCATGCAGCAGTCCCTGTCGGGCCCCGGGGCTGGGGGCCGGGCCCCCACCATTGTGCTCACTGCCCACGAGAGGGCCATCGAGTCAACCCTGCTCACAGCCCGTTCCGGGCGCAGCTTCCCCAGGGCAGAACTGGATGGCACTGACAGCCCGTCGACCAGCTGTGAGTACCTCCGGCCTCCCCTCCGTCCGATGCCTGCTCCCCGGCCTCCTCCTCCTCCTCCTCCTCCTCCTCGGCCATCCCCCCCTTCCCTGGCCCTCTCCTCTCTCTGTCCCTCTCTGTCTCATCCAGTCTTCCCATGCACCCTTCCCTCCTTCTCCCGCTCTGTCTTCTCCACCCCTTTCCGTTCATTCATTCTAGAATATTTCCTGAACTCTGTGCCAGGAGCTGTGCTGGGAGCTGGGAAGACAGAGTTGTATACAAAACCTTACCGCTCCCCTGCTCTTGGGTTGTCCCTAGATTCGTGGGAATACACGCGCTTTAAGGTGTTGGACAGTCGTTAGGAAGGGATCAAGGGTGGACGTAGGAAGTCCTGAGAGCAGGGCTGACTTCCTAGGCGCTCGCCCCAGGGCCCCTGCCCAGTGTCCTTTCGGGCTCCGCGTGCACACGGGCACTGTGCCGGCTTCAGTGCGCTGCTCTTGCCTTCCTGAAATTCTTAGTAGTTTTCGAACAAGGGGCCCTGGATTCACATTTTGCACTTGGCCCTGCCACTTCCCTAGCCGCCCTGTCTGATGGCCAGGGGCCGTGGATCTGGCTCTCCAGAGGGCGGGGGAGGGCTCCCAGGAGCCGCCGTGGAACTGAGAGGCGCAGGGTGCGCAGGGTGAGTAAGAGTTAACCGGCCTGGCCTGGTGTGGGGCTCGGGGAGGGGAGCGGGGAGCCTGCAGGCCGAGAACTGCTTGTACAGAGGCCCCACATCAGGAAGGCGCTTGGCACGTTCCAGGAGGGAGAGGAGCCAGGGAAACCCAGTGTAGCAGGCGCGGGGGAGGGGGCGCGGGAGGAAGCCAGCCAAGTCTGCAGGGCCCAGGCCACGGCGCAGGGGGTGGGGTGGAGAGGGGGAATCGGTCCTTTCTCTCTCTTTTCCTTATGTCTTGACTTCTGCGTTCTTTTGCTGAGCTTCTGCGCTCACTGTCCACTCCCACTCCTCGCGTTCCTCTGCCTCTCTCTTCCCCGCTAAGGGGCTCTCAGATCTGCCTGTCTCACCAGGTCCGCTCCCTGTCCCTACTGCCCCCACGTCCCCTTCCACCTCTCTGCTGCCCCATTCTCCTGGGCTTCCTGTGTCCCAGGATGGACTTGGATGCCAGGGGCTTGACTGTGGAGTCTCTGGGCCCACCAGGCTCTAGTTGGGGCTGTGGTTTGAGCTGGGGTCCCCTGGTGGGGGGAGCAGTCAAGACCCTTCTGTGCTGGGGCTGTACCCCCTTCAGTCCTGGCTTCTGCACACTCCCACCCCCCCACCCTCAGCCCACAGTCCCAGTGGGAGCCCGGCCTCTGAGAAATGGAGCAGGCCAGGAGGACTCCAGGGAAGTCAGCGGCTGGTCAGCCCGGGGAAGGTGATTCACAAAGACCCTGCTTCCCTTCTAAGGCCCCATGCCTTCGGGATTGGGTTTGTGCTAATTTCCTGTTTGGCTAGGGCTCGTGACAGGTGGCCATTTGGGGTCAGTTCTTCAGGACTCAGAAAGAAACAGAGACCATCCCGTCTGACTTCCTTGCTATGTAGACAAGCCAGCTGAGCTCCAGAAACAGAGGTGGCCCCCAATCTAGATTCAGAACCAGGACTGGAGCCTGGGTCTCCCAGCTCCCTGTGAATCAGTGTTTTGCTAAGTTGTGGGGTGATTCCGCCCAGTTATGAGAAAAAGAAGGGGGCCTAGGACCCAGTGAAGTCCATTCCCTAAATCCTGCCTTGCTCTCTCCTCCATCTCCCTAACACAGAAGGTAATGAGGTTACCAAATGTGACCTGGGCTGGGCAGGGGGCCCGGGACCCCTCCCTGCAGGCTTGGCCAGCCCCCCTTTCCTGGCCAGTCGACCAGCTGTTACAGCACGAGGCCAGGGGCTCTGTGGAAGGAGGCCCTGGAAAGGAGGGAGCACCATCACCTCAGTCCTCCCCTCTCCTCTAGCCCTGCCATGCCAGAACGGGTGTCCTGGGATCCCCGGGGTGGGGGGATGGCAGCTGTCCCACCGGGTGCACTGTGAGTAACTGGGCTCTCCCCGAGCCTGCCCGAGGGAGGCCCTGGGACCCTAGGGAGGCAGGCCTGAGACTGGGGGCAGGATGAATCTGTCCATCCCCCCCGTCACCTCCCCTGGGACTGACTACGAATTTCGCTCCTCTGGGACAGCCAGGGAACCTGTATATTTTTTATTCCTGCCATGGGAATCTGCTCCTGACCTTGCTCCCAAGAGAGCCCAGGCCTGAGCTTGTAGGGGCCCAGTCGCTCTCCCTTTGATTGACTGTGAGAGGCCTTCTGTGCGAGGGCGAGGGCGCCTGCGAGCTGTCAGACACTCCTGGGTGGCCCACGGCGGGGGGGGTGAGGGGGACATCAGGGCGGGCCACCAAGGCGGCTCCCTCCTGTGCCCCCGTGCCCCCCAGCTCCAGCCTGTGGCGGCCCCCTGCGGAGACGTACGGCTGCAGATTCTTGCGAGGCCACAAGGGGGCCCAAGCAAGTCCCACAAGGCCACATGGAGGCTGCAGCCTTTTGGCAGGTGTGGCTCCTGAGGCTTCAGCCAAGCTCCTTCCCGTCCGCTCTCTTGTTTAGTTTCCCTGGCAACCCTGCTAGGTGGGCAAGTGGTTGGGTGGGTGGACAGAGCAGCCACCAGCTTTGCTCTGCCGAAACTGGGTCCCAGGGAGATGAGGGGAACCACAGGGCCGACCTCCGTCCCTGGGACTGGGCTCTCCAAGTCCCCTGACCTGGGCTGTCCCGCCAGAGTGGTGCCGTTCCTGCCAGAGGAAGGGGGGCCTGGGCAGTCCTCACGCCCGCCCTTCCCCCCAGGGGCGCCTGGCCTCCGTGCCTCAGGGATTTGGAGAGCAGGTGCTTCTCTGGGGGTGGGTGGGGAGCAAGCAGGCGCTGAATGAGGCTCAGGGGTGGCGGGGCAGGGGGACTGGAGCGTGACCTGGGGGTGGGCCCAAGCCCAGGGCTGCCCCCTTTCTCTCTGTTGTAATCATTTGCCCTTCTCTGTTTCTGTCCCCCAAGATGATGAAGATGAGGAGGCCCCCGGGCCCTCGAGGCAGCCTCTGCGGGCGCCCCTGCAGCGGTCCGCGGAGGAAGAGGCCCGCCTGGCCAGGCCCACCCTGCTCCGCTCCTCCTCCTCCTCAGACCAGTCTGAGATGGTGGGCCCCAAGCCGGAGGCCCTGCCGCGGCCCTCACCCCAGGCCCAGGCCGCCTGCAGGACCCCTCGGCCACACCCCAGCCCGCCCCGCACAGGCCTGGACTGGCAGCTCCTCCATGCCCACGCCCAGCAGACCGAGGCCTTCCAGCGGATCTGCCAGGAGCTGGTGACCGTGCACCAGGACATGGCGAACAGCATGCACACCATCGGCCAGACCATGGCCGAGCTGACCAGCCGCGTCGGTCAGATGTGCCAGACGCTGACAGAGATCCGAGACGGGGTTCGGGCGTCTCAGCGGGGGCCTGATGGGGTCGCACCCACGGGCTCGGCCCCTCAGGCCGAGGGCCCCCCGGCAGAGCCCCCGCAGGCTCCCCCGGCCCCGGCCCCGGCTCCAGCACGGACTACCAGGTCTCGGAAGAGAAAGCACAACTGCTAACGCAGCCAGTCTACAGGAGGAGGAAGAGAGATGGAGGACGGGGGCCCGGCTCTGAGACTGGAGTCAGTCTCTCGTGTCCGGGACCGATGACCCCTGTAGGATACCGGGGAGACTGCCATCTCCTCCCCACGTGCAGCTCGGCGGCCCTGGGCTCCAACAGAGTGCGCACCCAGCCCTGCGCCCTCATCTTTGGCCGATGCTGAAGATGTGGGCGAAGCTGCCTGCCTGACGCTTGCTCGCACCAGAGCGGAGGACTCCCCCCGGGCTGCCCCCGCAGCGGCAGGGGGCCTCTTGGGGAAGAAGGCAGCAAGAGCGGGCTGCGGGGAGCATCCGGATGGGGGAGTCCTGCTTGCCAGCCTCAGGGCTGCCGCATCGCCCCCTCGCCCAGATCCTGCTGCCTCCGAAGGGGGTGAAGCTTGAGGACGGGCAGGGGGAGCCGAGCCCCCAAGGAGGGGCCGTCCTCTCCTTCCCCAGGGCTCCGAGTGCGGTGGGGGGCGCCCCTGCCTTGGCCTTCCGCTTGCCCTTGCGGTGCGTGTGCTCAGCTGCTGTGCTTGCCTTTTGTGGGCTGGGGAGACGAAAGGGATGGCGTCGGAGGAAGGAGAAGATGCCCTGGCGTTCTTAGAGCACCTTCTGCTTTCCCTGCGTTTCCAGATGTGTGATGTCAGCGGGTCCTCAGGACAGCGGGAGAGGCAGCTGAGCCGGGTGTTCCTGTCACCGTTAGGCCCAGCATCACCTGCCTTTCATAGATGACAGATGACACAACAGTTAGTCCGGGTGTGGAGCGGGAGGGGGGGCGGGGAGGGGGTGGCGCGGACCGGCCCGGAAGCCGAAGCCGGGTCGGGTCTGTGGATTCGCCATCTGGAGTGGGGAGGGGTGTTGCTCCCTGCCTCCGCTCTCCTGGGTGTCCCTAGGAGGCAACAGCGGCATTAAGAAGTGAGTCCCCAGGCCCGGCCTGGCACTAAGGCCACAGCCAGGGCGCCAGGGAGAGGCGGGGCCCGAGCCTCAGCACCCACTAGGCAACTCCTCCGTTGGCTTCTAGAAGAACCAAGCAGGGCTCGTGTCCCATCCAAGCTCCAGCATGCCTTGCCTCCGCTTGCTTGGGCTGCAGATGCATTAGCTACCCACATCTCTAGCTTCGTGTCTCCTTGCGGAGTGTGGACAGACAGCCAGGTTCCTTGAGTCAGGGAGGGAGGTGGGGTGGTAGTTACAAGCTTAGCTCTCACCCACGTGTAGCTCAGCTCTGTGTCCTCTTTGCTCCCTGGCCTGAGGCTGACCCCAGCGGAAGCTCTCCTCCCTCCCCCCGCCCCGTGGCCCACCGTCTCCCACTCTGCCCCCTAGAGCCGAGGTGGGGGCTGGGAGGACCGCTCTCCCCAGTGCCTGCTGTGGCTGTTCTTGGAGTGCTGCTTCTAAAGCCAGACCACGCTTTGTCCCATGTCAAGAGCATGGGGGACACCGGCAATGTCCCTGTGTCCTCAGCTCCATCTCCCCACTCCGTGGTTCTTTGGGGGCTCCTGCTACCCCAAACCGAACACTCCCCTGTCCGACAGCCCAGTGGCTTGATTCTTGCCTGGCATTCCCCTGCCCTCCAATGCTGGAATCCAAGATTGCCTTCCCAAGTCTTTCTGTTAAGATGGCAATAAAAGAAATTGATCTCACACTTGGAACGTACCCAGTCTCCAGGATCTTTCTTTGGTGTATATTCTCTTTCTTCGCTTCCTGTGAAAACCTCGAGGCCCGCAGAGCAGGGGTTAGGTGACCGAGGGAAAGCAGGCCGGCCAGAGGGGCTCCCGATTCCGAAAGGACTCAGATGCCCCGAATCGGGCGCCGTGCTAGCTAGCCCTGTGGGGAAAGGAACGGCACTGGGGAGCTGAGCGAGACGAAGCAGCCACATAGGAAACCGTTCAGCCATGTTTAAAGTCTGCACAGCATAAGCAGCACGTGACTAAGTGACTTTCTACCTTCTACTCCCTAAAAAAAGTCAGGGGTCCTGGAAAAAAAAGTCACCATTTCTGACAGGTGACTCCAGAAGGGTCAGGGGCTACCCATTTACCAGTGTACTTCAGGGACCAGCCTGAGGCATGAATTTTTTTGGGGGGGGCACGTCTCCCCCCCAATCCTGGCATCTGTCACAAGGCAAGACCCTGCCCACCGAGAGCTGAGGCTTTCAAAGTAACCAGAGCGGTTCCTCTAGGTCCCTTTGGGAGTCTCCTTAGAAGAAAAGGGGCCTCCTAACCCGGGCGTTGCCCTGGCTTACTCCCAGTCACGCAGAGAGGTCCTCCGAAGCAGGAAATCCCCAAGTCCCGACCAGGGATCTATCCCCTCTCTGGAAAGTTCCACCTCCCCCCCTTTGACCTCCTGGAATCCAGCTCATCCTCTTCTGTTCTTGGCCAAAAAGCCTGGCATGGAAATCAAACTTAATCTGATTCCTGCCAGAGGCAAAGACACTGTGAAACTGGAATCTTCTCCACCCCGTCCAGGTGCTGAGCAGGAATGGCAGGCCCCTCCCTCTGGTCCTGGGGAGGGAAGGGATCAAGTTGGAACCAAAGGGGACAGAGAGATGAAGAGCCTGTGAGCTTCAGATGAAGTTTCTTTAGTTTCTTTTTGTTGACTTCAGTGGGGATTGTGGGTCCAGCACATCAAAACAGGAAGGCGAAACTGGGGCCAGTGGCTGGAAGTGAATGGGCAGCCAATTTCAGCGTAAGATAAGGAAGGCTCACCTAAGGGTCGGAGGCCTCCAGCCGCTTTGAGGGCTGGCTGGGTGGTGTTCTGTCGGAGGCCGGGTGACCATCTGGTGGATGGATTCATGACCCGAAGAACTGCCCTGCTCAGAGACCTAAACGCATGTGAGAAAACAGAGCTCAGGCTCTTCTTGGTCACTCTTCCCCATTTCTGCCTCCGTGACTGGCGCAGTTTCCTCTCCATCAGAGACATACCCACGGAGCAGGACCATCTGAGCCTGGCCCTTATGTGCCCCCACTCCAACAAAATGGCTGCCCCATGGGTTATTTTCTCTCTTCTGTTGGAACTGATAGTCATTTCCTGACCCAGCTAGAAAATATGGTGCGTTCGATAAGACACAGTGGGTGAGGTGGAAGAAGTGTTGTCTTAGTTATCTATCCAGTACCCAAAGTTCAGAATAAAAACAATCCATCCTCATCACGAAACGTTCAGTCCAGAACACACGCCCCCACCCCCACCTCCTTGATTGCTTCAAAGGGCGTCAGCTCCGTGGGTCTGATTTGAAAAGTTATCAGATGAGCTCTAGCATTTGTAGAGTGGCCTTCGTTAGCCATTGTCCACCTCCTTCTGACGTACTCTGTGCCTTCTCTCCAACAAAGTAGTGACCTGGAAACTCAACAGATATGGAGATTTTCACTCTCTAGAAGCCTTGTCTTCCAGGGAGGGCTCTAGAACGGGACAGGCATGGCACGTCATAAAGGGATTGTTGTATGGGGACAGAAGGATTCTAGAAGTGGATGAAACCATTGGGGTTACTGCAAAATACTTAGAAGAGGGAGATGTAGTCCGAGGTCATTTGTGTTGGGACTTAGCTTGGTTCCATTCGACATCCTGAGGGGACAGGTTGTTACGATTTGCTGAGAGTTGCCAGAAATGTCGTATTTCAAGTGCCAAGTTCAAAACAACCAATTACAAGCAGATGCTGAACAAATTCTGATCTGTCTTGGAACATTGAGATCGCTACAAAGATTTGGAGTTGTCTTCCTAAACCTTGATTCTTATCGGGCAGGAAACCACCAGGAGGCAGAAAGGGAAATTGACCTAAAAGCTTCAGACATAGTCTAGAAGTTCTTTTGAAGCAACGCCTGGTAGTTACGTGTTCCTCATCTCTTTTTCTCCTAAAGTTGAATGCCAGAGAAAATAATTCTAGCTTTTAGAGCTCAATGATTGCTTAAACACCCCCCCAACAGAGAAGAGAGTCTCTTTTCTTGTGCTCTGTGGTCCATGTGATTCTTGTGAGGGAAGATGAATGAATGGTTCGCCTTCCGAATCGGGAGTAGGAAACTTTGATCTTCCCCAGTTCTGTACTGACCGCAAGAGTGATTAATTGTGGGTGTCAGACCCCAGGCTCTCACTAAATTGGGGACTTGAAAATATTTCTCACATTCAGAAGGAATCTCAGTTCCAGAGAAGAGCAGACCCCTGTGCTAGAGAGTTGTGACTCGGAAGTTTTGGTTCAGAAAGACTTCTCTGGGCCAGGGGTCCTCTCTTCCTTTCCCCAAGTTCTTCATTCATGGCGTGACTGGGCGTCAGGTATCACAGTGTAGTCGTCACAGCTCAGGGAGACCAGAGCTCATGTCTGATGCTGACAAGCGCAGAGGGGTTGAGGCTAAGTTCCCGGACCCAAGCAAGTTCTGGGAATCTAAGCGCCAAAAGTCCTGCAAGTGTGACCCCTCGCCCCATCACCCACCCAGGATAGAGCTCAAGGCTGCTTCTCTTCCCCCTTCTCCCGGGGGTCCGTGCTGCAGCCTGTTGCTAGGGGGATTGGTCGCTGGACTCTAGTGGTCCCCTTGTAAGGTCATGGCCTCCTCCAGGGTCCAGTAGAACAGAGTCCACAGGGGACTACACGGGGCAGAATGTGCTGGACGGTGCTATCCCTGAGGCTCCGCGAATGTAGATTCACAATGCGGCTGGCCATTAGGACCGCCAGCAGTCCTGGAATTGCCGTTCGTGCGTGTCTTTTGTTAGGGGGTGGCCGAGGGGTAACTGCAGTGATTGCTTAACAAGGAAAACTTGGAAAATACAGAGAAAAAAATGATAAAGCGATCCCCCCGTAATGGATAATCAGTCACTGGTAAGAACCGTGGTGTATTTCCTTCAAGTAGTTTACCGAGGTGTGTTTTGAAAGCATGATTGGAACTGTAGAGTAAATAGTTTCCAGTCCTACTGTTGTCACTCTGCGCTCTATCAGGACCGTTTTTCCACGTCGTGAAAGATCCTTTGAAAACATTTTCTTGAGATGAGTAACAACATTCCATCGTACGAATATACCACAGCTTATTAAACCAATATTAGACGTTCCGATGTCTTTGCTTTTGCACTATTATAAACAGTGATACAGGCAGGGTGGTGGTGGGCGAGTTTGTCTACTTGGTCTGCATCTTATGGTCCCTTTTTAAATTTTGCAAAAATCGTGACAGACATACATACCATAAAATTGACCATTTTAACCACTTTTAAGTGTACAGTTCAGTGGCATTAATTTGATTTACATTGTGCAACCATCACTACCATCCATCTCCAGAGCTCTTTTCGTCTTTCCCAACCGAGACAGGATACGCATTAAACCCTAACTCCCCAGTCCCCGACCCCACCCCCGCCCACCACTGTTGTACTTTCTGTCTCCATGAAATTAACTATTCTATTCGTCTAAGTACCGCATGTAAATGGACTCTTACTGTATTTGTCCTTTTGTGACTGGCTTATTTCACTTAGTGTGTGTCTTCAAGGTTCATTCATGTGAGAGCATATATGAGAATTTCCTTCCTTTTAAAGCCAAGCAATATGTAATGTGTGCGTACTCCACATTCTGTCTATCCATTTACCCATTAGTGGACGCTGGGGTTGCTTCCAACGCCTGACTATTGTGAATCGTGCTGCTATGAACGAAAGTGCATGAATACTTGTTCGAGTCCATATTGCCAAATTTGTGTCCCAAAGGGCCGTGCCAATTTATTCTCTACCATGAGTATGGGAGACGCTTTTTTAGCCAATATGGATGTTATCGTTAAAAGAGAGAGAGAGAAATCTGTGCCGACGAGACAAGGTGCTAATTTGTCTTATTAGCGATGCTGAATACTTTTCTTCTGTTCATTTGTTCATTACCCCCTTGGATTTTTTCTGTGAATTACTGTTTACCCTGGACTGCTCTAAAGACACTCTCTGGGTTAGGCCAGTCAGACAGGCTTTGATTTCTTCCCTGGCTTTTGAGACAAACCATAGCCTAAGGAAAAAAGTTTATTTTTGACTCCAAATTTCCCAGATCCTTAAATCTCCAAATAATTTCTTCATTTGCGCTATGCCTCCACTTCTCTGTACGTGTTATGTCATCTCATCTTTTAGAGGAGGCAGGCTGGGTGTTGGAATTGTCATTTCAGGGAGAGCTGGGGAAGGGAGAGATTCTGACGGTTTGGCGGAACTTTCAAGGTCATCTGCGCCATGCTGGGTCGGTGCTTCATAGGCTCACGGAGGAGCCATGAGTTCTAGTGGGGAAAACATAGACTCAAAGCTCCACCTCCCATCTATTAGCTGTGTGACCTTGGGCAAGTCACTTACCTTCTCTGAATCTTAGTTTCCTTACCTTAAAATAACTTAGATTAATGAGTGGTTGCTAACCTTCTGTTGTCCCTTATCAACCTCCATCTTCTGTCTGCATTGGACACCCACTTTTTAAAGATATTAATCTTTCACATTTATTAATTGGCCTTTTGGACACCCTTGTCACATGAGTTATTTCTGTTGGGCTTTGTGAAATACTGGAAAGAGTCCAAGAACCCCACACCTACCACCATCGGAGGCCTGTGGGCACCTGGGAATCCCTGCACTTAAAAGTTAGTGAGGAAGAAATGACCTGATCTTTCTGGTTTGCTGTCATTTTTGTATCTGGTGTTGAATTGTATACTTACCAGAATCTGGGAGGTAGGCAGGGCGGCTGTCCTTTCTAGTCTCAGAAAAGAGATTCTTAGGGGCTCAGAGACTTGCTCAAGGTCACACAAAATGGTGACTTTGACACCAGGAATGGGCCCCTAGCTGGCGCCCCAATCCTGAACAGGCAGCTGCCCCTGGACTTTTCAGCACGTGCCAGATGCTGGCAGACCGCCGACCCCCCACGGCTGCCCGGCACCATGCCTGGCCCCGGCAGGCACTCAGCAATGAGTGGCCCATGCGTTCTCACCTGTCCCCCTCGCCCCCAGGTACGTGGTCATCTCCCGGGAGGAGAGGGAGCAGAACCTGCTGGCGTTCCAGCACAGCGAGCGCATCTATTTCCGAGCGTGCCGGGACATCCGGCCCGGGGAGCGGCTCCGGGTCTGGTACAGCGAGGACTACATGAAGCGTCTACACAGCATGTCCCAGGAAACCATCCACCGCAATCTGGCCAGAGGTGAGTGCCCACCCAGAGACAAGGGCCATGCCCGCCACCCGACTCAGGGGAAGCCAGCTTCTCTAGGCGCTTCCTAAGAAAACCGATGGGAAATGCGGTCTACCAGCAACGGGGAAGCCCAGAGGGACTCGGGGGGTGGGGGTGGGTTGCTGGGCAGCCTGTCTGGGTGTGAGCGGCAGCTCTGGGCAGGCGGCAGGCACTCCCGCGTGTTCTCCTTCCCCAGAACCCCTGTTCAGACACTTGAGAGTATCAAGAGAGACGAGGCCCCAGAGCCGAGCACATATGTTTCATCAAAACTGATCCTCTTTCCCCAAGTCAAACTGATGGAAAGATGCTAAAAGGTGCCCCCTGGCTCAGTAGTGAACATTGACTAAGTAGGTCACACGCGCAAAGCCGCTGTTCTGTAGCGCGCACGTGCTTATCACGACAGGAGCGCTCCCCTCGTGAGCGAGCTGGGGGAATTAGGTGGGGACTCCACCGAACACGTGGAGAGCAATGCCCACCTTGACCCCTGTAAGCCCTCAACTGCGAGTTCTTGATTCTAATGATCCCTTGTGGACTGTGATCCCCATCTCACAATTGTAGAAACCAAGCATCAGATAAATACGGTGACCACCCCCCCCCCGGGGGGTCACATGGCTGGGAAGGGCTGCGCGGGGTTTCTCAGGCACATCGGTCTCAGTGCAGGGTCTAGCCTCTAACTTACAGTGTCACAGGCCTCCCTGACAAAACTAGTTTCTTCCCTGCTTCCTCCTGGTCTCCTCCTCGGAAGTTCAAATCCCATGCTATGCACGAACAGTCTCTCTTAGTGGAGGAAGGCTGGAGGGAGGTGGGAAGGAGACCTTAGATGTGGGTGATGGCCTGGTGGTGAGATGTCCATCCAGGCTCCATTTAAATGAGTCACTGGAAGGTGGCTTAAAATACTCCCCAGCCCCTAGCCCTTTGCCTCTCTGCCCCATCTTCAGTCTGGCCAAGGCAAACTGGCGAGTCCAGCTCCTTCTTTCCAGGGGACCTTCCTTGCACTAAAAATACACATTCAAATACCCAGAGTCCATGTGGTTCCAGGAACCGGGGCTATACCCAAGCCCTACCATGTAACATTCCTGAGCAACCTACTTATTGGAAATAAATCTTCATGTGGAGTAGGAGTGGAGAAGATGAAGAGGGGGTAGGGTGGCCCATTGTAATTAAGCTATTTTTAGAAACAAAACAGAATAAAGCAGATTGTGGACATTGAATGCACAGCTGCTGCCTGACTTGGTAAAAGGTATCTGTGATTGGATGGGCAATGACGAGGCCCAGTAGACATACTCATCTCTTATCTCCTTCGGATCTGGGGGTTGGGCGCAGGCGGATTTCACTCGGGAAGGCAAGTTTCAATGATGAGGTTGCCACAGTTTCCATTTGACCTCAGAAGATGCCTTATGTAAGCATGTCTGGTACCTAGTAGGAGCTCAATAAATCTTTGTCGAATGGATAAAAGAAGAAATGAATGAAGACAGCCAAGAAGTCTCCACGAGAACCATATTACCAAGAAAAGAAAACCAAGAGAAGTCATATCTGAGGACACAGGTTCCATCCCTTGGCCGTAATCTTCTTGAATTCTTCAGGATTTGTAATGTCCTTTCCCCCTTCCCAGTGTCTTCTCCAAAGTACCTCAAGCTGCAGTCGTCCTGAGATCCAAGGGGAATGCTCAGAGAAGGGGGTGAGCTTTCAGGAGTGGTTCAAAGGAGGCGTGGCAGAGAGATTTGAAATGAGATCCACAAAGACTTGTCAAGATTCAGGAGGAAGGAGGGTCTGTTCCTGGCCAGGCTGAGCAGTAGGAAACAGGAAGGCACGGTGTGGGGCAGGGCCAGAGCAGTGGAGGGGGGGTTGGGGGGGGTTGGTCCTAAAGCCCTTGGGAGCAGTGGTGAGCTCAGTGGCCTTTGGATGTGGAGATGTCTCTGTAGCCTGTAGCTTTGGCAGACTCTGAATAGCTGGTGGAGGCTTAGATTGGTGTGCCAGCCCCGCTCTGGAAAAGGGATTCCTACCCTCAATCACTGAAGGTCTTGCGTGGAAGGAGATTTCTTCGTAATTGGAGGCTGGGGCCCCGAGAAAGGCCAGAGCATGAATTATTAGTCCTTCTTAAGTAGGGACATTACTCAGAGCCCAGAACTGCTTCCTGAAGACAGAGTAAATTATGCCTTTGTGATTATCTTGTAAGAAATGGACACATCTGATACAGTGTATTCAAAAAATTTATGTTATTTGATCTACTTTGAGTCACTGATTCACTTTGTGGTGTTTCCCCCCGTATTTTATGGAGGCTTTGAAACCAATTTCATTGCTGCTTAAAGGTCTTTTTCGGCTCCTAGAGTTTTCTGGAAGCCTTGAGTCCCAAGAAGTCTCCCATGCATCCTAGGAAATCTGAATGACCTTGTTTTCGAGCAGAGGGGCATGAGGACTCCCTGGTGTGTAGCCTTGACCTCCCAACATCCTCGGCTCTTTGTTGCCTGATTGGTCCGTGAGAAGTGACAGGGTGGCCCTTGATGTTTAGAGATTCTAATCGGGCAAGTGTCGCATCTGAAGTGTAATACAAACATTTTGCATTTTTTACAAGCGTTCATCTCCACCCTTTCTGCCCCTCAGCTGTTATAGAAGTGTAGGCTGTGAGAGCCACTTGACTTCCAGCGGCCTTGATCATGAGGTTGTCCTCAGGCATTCACGTGAGGACAGAAGAGGGGCGTCCTGAATAAGTTACCCCCTTCCGTGCTGTTACCTGTAGGAAACCTGGATTTCCTACGTGGCCCAGAGCACAGCCCCCCTCGCCAGCTGTGGGTAGCCAGGGCTCTGTCACAGCGTGGAACATCTGGATCGCTCACAGAGATCCCTTGGCCTTCACTTAGAGGTTTTTAGCAAACCCAGCTTTCGGAAGTCTAATTGCAATGTATATTCGGGCCAAGTCCTCACCCAGAGTCATCTCCCAGGGCCCTGCCCTGATCTAGGAAGCCTTTGAGATTTCCCAGCCCCACGGGCTGCTGTCAGGACCTTCTGAGGGTCCCCCTTTAGCATCTGCACCCCCAGGGAGCACACTTCTGTAGCCATTTATAAAACTGTGTCAGCCGTTTTAAAGAATCAGGCTAAAATTACTGTTGGGAGCTCACCAACGTCTTTGAAGTCAGTCTCATGATGGAAAGAGATAGAAAAGGGAATGTCCTTTGAAGGATCAGGTAAGGAGACACAGCTGTATTTCAAGAATGCTTTGGGTCAGTGTGGTCACGCCGCTCTCTATCTTGTTGGAGGTTGCCCCCCCCATCCCTCACTGGGAGCCCTCAGCCACGGCAGGGGCCCCGTCTTCCCTTTCCTTCCTGCCTCGGTTGTCAGGGAGAACCACAGACGTTCAGGTCACTTTCTCTCACGTGTGCCTCGTCCTCCGATATCGTGGGCGAGTTAGAAAGGATGCTTGCTGCGGGTCGGACTTGGCCCTACGGGGCCGTCTGGAGGCAGTCAGGGAGCAGGAAGGAGCGGGCGCGGTGTTTCCTGCGTACCTTTTACCAAGTCGAACCAGACATCTTCCAATTGCCAGGCCTGGACAAGAAGCCCGGAGGGTGGGACCCACACGCGCTGAGCTCTGAGGCCCGCTCCCCGCTGCCCGGTCTGATTGCTGGGGTGTCCGCACTCCCAGCTGCCCTCCCCTCCAGCTTTCCCTTGACCTGTGAATGTGCAGCGTACAGACATAAGGCTCCCTTGAAACGGTCTTTTTCGAGAATTCTTCCCACTTTGTCGGGTCCCACTCTAGACCCCATGGCCCACTGAGTGACCCGCCTCTCCCTTTCACACCTGCCCCCCCACAGGGCCGGCCCCCAGAGGGATGTGTGCAGTGAACCGCCTAGCAGGAGGCCTGCTTTGTTTTCTGTCGGTTTCTCCCACTTCGGGGCTTTTCCCCACGTCCTCACACCCTGGTTTTCCTTCCTAGGAGAGAAGAGGTTGCAGAGGGAGAAGTCTGAGCAGGCTCTGGATAACCCAGAAGACCTGAGGGGTCCCATTCAGCTCCCCGTGTTGAGACAGGGCAAAAGTCCTTACAAGCGTGGCTTTGACGAGGGGGACGCGCACCCCCAGGCCAAGAAGAAGAAGATTGACCTCATTTTCAAGGACGTGTTGGAGGCGTCGCTGGAGTCCGCGAAGGTGGAAGCGCATCAGCTGGCCTTGAGCACCTCGCTGGTCATCAGGAAGGTCCCCAAGTACCAGGACGATGCCTACAGTCGGTGTGCAATGAGCGTGTCCCACGGTGCGCAGAATGTCAGCCGGACCCCGGGGGAAGGGGACTGGAAGGTCCCGCAGGGGGCTTCCAAGGAGCCAGGCCCATTGGAGGATGAAGAAGAGGAGCCTTCGTCCTTCAAGGCCGACAGTCCCGCCGAGGCCTCCCTTGCGTCCGACCCTCACGAGCTTCCCACCACCTCCTTTTGCCCTAACTGTATCCGCCTAAAGAAGAAGGTCCGGGAACTCCAGGCCGAACTAGACATGCTTAAGTCTGGGAAGCTTCCCGAACCCCCCGTATTGCCAACACAGGTACTGGAGCTCCCAGAGTTCTCGGACCCTGCAGGTAAGTTGGTGTGGATGAGATGGTGGTCGGAGGGAAGAGCACCCCGTGGGCAGTGTGAGGGTGGCCAGGCGCTCTCTGTGGGAGCCACCTTCGGGAAGCCCCACGCCCGCAGGTGCCGGCCTCGGACAGGCTGCTCGGCGGCCCCAGTGGGATGCTGCGCGTCTCGCCCTTGTATCCTCCTCGTCAATAAAGGAAGTTGCACTGCAGGAGGGGTGTGTGCTGTGTTCTTGACCCGTTGCCCTTCTCTGGCGGTCCTGGGAGTGTCTTAGCCCCATGCTCAACTTCTAAACCCAATCTTTGTCTCTTCCCCCGTCCCAAGCAGGGCAGCTCGCGGTGGGGGCAGAACACCCGGCCTTCTCGAACTCAGCCCCGGGACACGGCCTCGTTAGTCTCCTCCCGCGTTGCTGTTCTGCCACACAGGGTCCTCTCTCCCCTGCCTGGAATTTTAGAAGGCCTGGGACACGGGACCTGTGGCTGCACGCCTTGGCCCTTTTCTGTTGGCTGCCTGGATGTTTGAGAACCGGTCGGCAACCAGGAAGGTTTTTTCAGTCCACAGCTGCAGCTGAGTCCGAGTATTTACATAGCATTTCCTATTTTAACCACATCCCTTAGCTCCGAATGAGGTGTTTCAGATATTCAAAGCATGCGTCTTAACTCAACTGCATTCTGATCCTGAAATAAGCTGGGGCCGTGGCAAGCTGCCTGCGTTGGAGGGCAGCACGCCTCCCCTGACCACGTTAGCGCCCAGAGAAACGGAGCCCCACGTCCTAGCTGTGTGACGGGACAGGCTGGGCGCGCTGTGTTCTCTCCCGCAGGTCTGTACCGCTCGGCGCTCGGCGGAGAGCGAAGGCGGAGCTCCTTGAGCGCCCACTAGTGGAGGGAAAAGGCAGGCCGCCCGGAGCAGGACGGCCACCAGGCGTGATCCCCAGACAGCAAATGTCACCCGCGGATAACAGGAGTGCTCATTAAAAAAAAAAAAAAAAAAAAAGCTGGGCTGGGATTCAGTCTGTCCTCGAGAGTGGCCTCTGTTTCGCACGGCGTGGCTCTGCTCTCTCGGGCGGCGTCCCGGCTCCTTCTGGAACCGCCTGCAGTTTTTTGCCGCGGGGGTTTCAATGTTTCCTTCCCATTTGTCTTCCAGCCTCCGAGAGCCTGGTCTCCGGCCCCGCGCTCATGGAGGACGACGACCAGGAGGTCGATTCCGCCGATGAGTCCGTGTCCAACGACATGATGACCGCCACCGACGAGCCGTCCAAGATGTCCTCGGCCAGCGGGCGCCGCATCCGCCGCTTCAAGCAGGAGTGGCTGAAGAAGTTCTGGTTCCTGCGGTACTCCCCGACCCTCAACGAGATGTGGTGCCACGTGTGCCGCCAGTACACCGTGCAGTCGTCCCGCACGTCGGCCTTCATCATCGGCTCCAAGCAGTTCAAGATCCACACCATCAAGCTGCACAGCCAGAGCAACCTGCACAAGAAGTGCCTGCAGCTGTACAAACTGCGCATGCACCCCGAGAAGACCGAGGAGATGTGCCGCAACATGACCCTGCTCTTCAACACCGCCTACCACCTGGCGCTCGAGGGCCGGCCCTACCTGGACTTCCGGCCGCTGGCCGAGCTCCTGCGCAAGTGCGAGCTCAAGGTGGTGGACCAGTACATGAACGAGGGCGACTGCCAGATCCTCATTCACCACATCGCCCGCGCGCTGCGCGAGGACCTGGTGGAGCGCGTCCGCCAGTCGCCCTGCCTCAGCATCATCCTGGACGGGCAGAGCGACGACCTGCTGGCCGACACGGTGGCCGTCTACGTCCAGTACACCAGTAGCGACGGGCCGCCGGCCACCGAGTTCCTGTCCCTGCAGGAGCTGGGCTTCTCGGGCACCGAGAGCTACCTGCAGGCGCTCGACCGGGCCTTCTCGGCCCTGGGCATCCGGCTGCAGGACGAGAAGCCCACCGTGGGCCTGGGCATCGACGGGGCCAACGTCACGGCCAGCCTGCGCGCCAGCATGTTCATGACCATCCGCAAGACGCTGCCCTGGCTGCTGTGCCTGCCCTTCATGGTGCACCGGCCCCACCTGGAGATCCTGGACGCCATCAGCGGCAAGGAGCTCCCCTGCCTGGAGGAGCTGGAGAACAACCTGAAGCAGTTGCTGAGTTTCTACCGGTACTCGCCGCGCCTCATGGGCGAGCTGCGGTCCACGGCGTCCACCCTGTGCGAGGAGACAGAGTTCCTGGGGGACATCCGCGCTGTGAGGTGGATCATCGGGGAGCAGAACGTCCTCAATGCCCTCATTAAGGACTACCTGGAGGTGGTGGCCCACCTCAAGGACGTCAGCAGCCAGACGCAGCGGGCCGACGCGTCGGCCATCGCGCTGGCGCTGCTGCAGTTCCTCATGGATTACCAGTCCATCAAGCTCATCTACTTCCTCCTGGACGTGATCGCCGTGCTCTCACGCCTGGCCTACGTCTTCCAGGGCGAGTACCTCCTGGTGTCCCAGGTGGACGACAAGATCGAAGAGGCCATCCAGGAGATCAGCCGGCTGGCCGACTCCCCCGGGGAGTACCTGCAGGAGTTCGAGGAGAACTTCCGAGAGAGCTTCAACGGGATCGCGATGAAGAACCTCAGGGTGGCTGAGGCCAAGTTCCAGTCCGTCAGGGAGAAGATCTGCCAGAAGACCCAGGTGATCCTGGCTCAGCGGTTTGATTCCCGCAGCCGGATCTTCGTGAAGGCCTGCCAGGTGTTCGACCTGGCCGCCTGGCCCAGGAGCAGCGAGGAGCTGCTGAGCTACGGCAAGGAGGACATGGTGCAGATATTCGAGCACCTGGAGGCCATCCCGACCTTCTCCCGGGATGTCTGCAGGGAGGGGCTGGACCCCCGGGGCAGCCTGCTGATGGAGTGGCGCGAGCTCAAGGCGGATTACTACACCAAAAACGGCTTCAAAGACCTGATCGGCCACATCTGCAAGTACAAGCAGCGCTTCCCGCTCTTGAACAAGATCATCCAGGTCCTCAAAGTCCTCCCCACGTCCACCGCCTGCTGCGAGAAAGGCCGCAACGCCCTGCAGCGAGTTCGCAAAAACCACCGCTCCCGCCTGACCCTGGAGCAGCTCAGCGACCTACTGACCATCGCGGTGAATGGCCCACCGATCGCCAACTTCGATGCCAAGCGAGCCCTGGACAGCTGGTTCGAGGAGAAGTCCGGCAACAGTTACGCGCTGTCTGCCGAGGTCCTCAGCAGGATGTCGGTGCTGGAGCAGAAGCCCATGCTGCAGACTGTGGACCACGGGTCAGAGTTTTACCCGGACATCTAGGGGGCCGGTGTCCCAGAATTCACTAAGCTGTTGAATATTTTTTTAATCTATACTCATAAGCTTTGATATATTATATAAATATATATTATATTATATATATATATATACACACACATATATATATATATGTCTAAACTCACACTGAAAATTTTTAAAAACCAAGGTGACGCGTGCACCGGAAGCCACTGGGAGCTTTCACAAAGGAACGATGTTGGAAACGGACCCTAGTCTACAAAATCTGGCAGCTGCATCCTCCGTGGCCACCCTTTTCCCTCACGGAAGCACGTGCTGGGGCCACACGCGTTCCCACCTAACAGCCAACCAACAACCTACAGCTCAAGTGACGGGTCTCTGTCATCTCCTCTAAGTGGTTTGTTGTATGTTTTTGCTTGGGGCTGGAGGGGTTTGGGTTTGGGTTTATGTTCTTGCCTTTCCTCTCGTTCCGTCTGCGACGGGGTCCTCGGCCCCTTCGTGGCCACCCTGGTGGAGCTGAATCCCACCTCTGATTTGGGGTGGGGTGGGTGGTGTATCTGGATCGGGGTGTGTGACTCTTTCCCTCTCCCACCTGATTTCAGCTTGACAGGTTTGTATGCATTTCCTGAGGAGCGTCCCTTCACTGTCTTAGAAACAAACAGTGTCGGTCAAACTGTGACACCCACCACTTCCCTACCTCCGTCGCCTCTCCCGTCCCTGGGTTATGGATTCCCTCCTTTCAGCACCCGCCCCCCCGCCCCGGATCCTAATGATCTCACCTGTTATACTGAAGGCAAAATTGCCTTACCACCGAGCTTGAAATCCTGGGGAAGGGACAAGATGTGTGTGTATGGGGAAGGGGAGGGGATTTTTTGCATTCCTGTTCTTACGTAGTGTGGGGTCAAATAATATAATTCCAGTCAGATCCAGGACTGTGGGGGAAATGAAGAGCCGAGAAATCCGGACCCTAACAGGGCAGCGATTCTGGGCTAAAAACAAGTAAAGTGAAAGGTATGTATTCCATATACATGAATTATTTATGCTCTGTCTTTATAATCACAGAATGTGTCGGGGGTATTTTGTTGTTGTTGTTGTTGTTCCTTTAATAATCAAATGCCTGCTCTAGGTCCGTGGCAGGAGATGTCAGTGCAAGTTGTGCCCTGGGTTATGCGTGACCCAAAGGAGGGTCTCTAGATCTTGAGGCCTTCTTTGGTGACAAGGCTGGTAACGAACCCTTCAGTCTGGCGGGGGGCGGGGGGGTGGGCAGTGGGAGACCAGGCGCTGCACCCATGCCGGTGAAGGCTTCTTTCTTTTGAACAGGGTAGAGATGTCCTAAAGGAAAAGGAATAAACAAGAGGTCAGACAGGACTCTCAAGGCATCAGCCTACACACACACACACAAACACACACATGCGTGAGCGCACACGCACACACACCTACACACACACAACCATGATATAAGCTTTAGAAATAGCCACTTGCCTACTCCCTGGGGCAAGTCGTGGTTTAAGCTAGAGGAGTCTGATCAATGCTCTTTCGTTCATTTAACTACCAGTATACCTCGCAAGGGAGTTCTTAAAAAAAATGTGCGTGAGCTGTTAAAAACTTCTGTTCGTGTTTCCACATCTGATTTATGCATATTGGGTATGCAAAGATCCTGTGCTGTGGATACAGGTCCTGTGCGGGGGAGGGAGGACCAGCTGCATTGTCCGTGGTCAGTTCTGCTGGGAGCCACCCCTCTCTCTTGGCAAAGGGCGGGCAAAGGACAGTGTGATCTGGCCACGGCCAAGGCGCCCGTGTCCCCAACCTGCCTGGCTCAGACATAAAACTGTGGTGGCTTCCTTCCTTCTTGGTTTATCTTCTCTCCGAGGCCTCATGCCACTGTCGAGAACCATAGTGGAAATGTCATCAACACTGAACATGTCACTCCCCCTTCCTCATCCTGCCCGGTCCCCTCACCCCCCACACGTCCTCTCCCCCGACCCCTATGGTCTTGGTGCTAAGATAACTTTAGAATCATTGCTGCTAGTCGATAGCTTTTCATTATATAAATATTATATATATATATATTATATATTATTTTTGAAACTTTTTTGTTCGTTTTCAACAGTGATGTAGCATGTTAAAAAACAAGAAACAAACAAACAAAAAAACTGGTTTTCTCCGACTGTCCCACTGCCTGGCCTCATATGCTGCCTTCTTCAACAAATCAATGCACCCCTGCCTGGTGACATTCAGCCCTCAGCCTCCTCCCCAGTCCCACATCCTCCCCTCCCCCCACCCCCCTGAACAAGGAGAGAGCAGGAACTAGCAAGGAAATTTCCCAAAGCTCTGAGGCTTTGGAATTCCGGGGCTTGTACTGTGTCCCTACTTTAAGCTGATGAGCCTCCCCCCAACCCACTAACCTCCCCCCACCCCCTGCTTTGTCCCGTCCCGGTCAGTAATTGTGGTCAAGTGAGATACTGTTGCAAAGCACAAGGTTTCACGTGTCCCTCCCTGACATCCTCTCCACCACACACACAAACTATCACATCTGTGGGAGCTTTCTTTGAACATCGCACAGAGTAACTAAGATGGATTGAGGGCAGAGATGGTCGGCACGGGGGCCTTGGTGGGGGCCAGAAACAGTAGGTTGGGATCCTTTCTTCTAGCCACCAGATGCCTTACACCTTCTCCTTTCCCCTTCTGCCTCCCTCCGCCCGCTACGTTGGGAGCCATCCCCTGGGTCACTCATTTGAAAACCAGGAAGAGAGAATCATTGATGTCTCCCCTGTGCGCTAGTCAGGGCTCTGGCTGTTTCAAGAGAGCCGTGGCCAAAATGAGCTCAAATTTTTATCGGGGGTGGGGGTGGGGGGCGGGGGACTAAATCCTTTGGGCCTATGCCAGCATCTACCTTGTCTCCTGAGAGAGCTGGGAGCTGGTAAGCTGCCTCGGGGCTAGAAGCTAGAAGCTGCTGGCAGCACGGGATGGCAGGTGTCCGTGTGTCCGTGCGTCAGGTTGAGCTCTCCTGGGGGATCTCGAAATTTGGCAAGGTGCTCTAAAACTCTGGGAGCTCACGACTTCTGTTGAATCCATCCAGGCCTGAGCTGTGTCAGGCACTCTGAAGGTCACTTTGCCTTGGGACAGGGAGTAACCGGGGACCAATTTGGGTGACACACCACTGCAATTCACACAGGGTCTTTTTCAACCTGGATGCTCCCAGGATGCTCAGCGCTTCCATCCTGTGAATGCTGCCTGTGATTTCTATCTTAGGGGTTTCCACTCTTTTGCCTCCTTGGGAAAGACTCCTGGGCTAATGGGACCCACAGGGTGTAGCCTCAGGAACCAAATGCTTACCTAGCTTAATCTCCCTTTGATGGGCGTAAAAAGCTATGGACGGTTGGTCCTGGCATCTCGAATGTGGTCACTTAAGATGCAGTCGAGCAATCGAGCCCTTTCCCCAGTGGGGCTGGCTGACTAGTGAATTTCTTTGGCTCATAGAGGGGGGTGGAAAGTGAGTTCAGGTTCACGGCCATTTATGTCAAGCAGATGCATTGCAGAGCCCGGGAGCCCCAACCCCTTGTGATGAAGATTGTTTGCTTCTCCTCTGTGGAGGAAAAAGACACCCATGGCCATCCAGTATCTGTGAACCCTGAGGACAGCCGAGCCCTGTCTGCAACTCTTGGCACGTAGAATACCCACATTTTGCCTGCCTGGTTGAATGTGAGAGTCCGGGCATCCAAAATACCTGCTTTTTCTTTTTCCTTTTTTCACACCCTGTCATGCAGGGCAGATCCTTACTTTCTCATCCTCACTGGAGAATGAGAGCAGGCTTGAGCTCCAGGGTGTCTGCACGGCCGGCTTGGGTGCTGGGCCCTGAATCTAGGGCAATCGGGGGTCTTGCCCCAGCCCCCGCTGTATGTTTCCAAGTTGAGTTGACTTGCTGAGACCCCTCTCTTTGACTTGCTTAAGTCAACCCTGTCATTTGGAGGAAGGACCCTGTAAGAATTTAAGGTCGTATTTAAATAGTTTCCCTTTGTTTAGGCTTGATACCAAGAAGGAGAAAAGAGGGAAAAGCATGTTGGATGCCGAAAATGATCGTGGCGACACGGAAATGGACCACAGGCTTGGCCCAGCCGGGCTGTAGGGCTGCTGATAACCTGGAACCCCACGGGGTCCAGGAGGCGGCCTAGAAGTTGCAGGAGAGCTCCTAGATTCCTTCCCCTGCCTTTCCCCCTCCCCCTTCCAGGAACAGGATTCTGGATCTGGATCTGGTTTCGGCATGTGGTCTGGTTTGATTTCCAAGTAGAATTTGTCCTTTTTCTAGGTCCCACACCCTGTCTGTGATGAGGGCTCCAGTGACACTGGACCTCATGCCCCTTCGCCCCTTCCAGTGGCTGCCCTGGCCAGGCCAGCCTGGGGCAGCCAACCGCAGGGAGGCCAGGCCTCCTTAGGTGGGCGTGGCATGTTTGGACGGCAGGTGTCCTTGGGACCGTCCCATTCCAGCCAGCCTCCTGGGGGTGGTGCTGGGTTTTGGGTTCTGGTCTGGTTTCCTCCTCACATCTTGAGGAGGGAGGATTGTGTCCAGAGACACACAGGGCTCTTCTTCTGCTTGGAAGGAGACCCCTCTCTTGCTCTCTGGTCACAAGGTCCTTTAGCTGAGTGGATGGAGCTGTGATATTTTTAAGGAGCCTCCGAGGTGATCCTTGTGCGTTAGCCAGAGGGAGAAAAAGTGCCCTTTGGGGAGGAAAATGGTACGGCCCTCCTCTTCCATCTGGCTTTCCCTCCCCCCACCCCCATCCCCCGAAGTGGTGTTTTCTGGAAATACCTATGCAATCCAGTCTCCCTAGGAGAGCGAGCGCATGGACGCGGGGGTATGTGCAGTGTATAATACAAATGCTACAGCATATATATTGTATATATGGACATATACAGTACGGATACACACAGAGTAAGAGATTAAATCACGTCTATATATCTATAAATAATATCCTATATATTTATACATTTCTATGTTTTAAATAGATATAAAAATAGAGTCTATAGAGAGCTGGGAGAGCAACGGGAACGCCTGTCGCGGCGGCGGGCCGAGGGAGGAGGCGGAGGTTTGCTGGGCATGGGGCCTCCTACCCAGATGGTAGGAGGGGACAGTGACCGGGTCCCCGCCCTTTCCATGCACTTTCTCGCCTTCACCGCGGGCTTGGGCTGAGGCGGGAGGAGACACTTGCTCCAGTCGCAGGGCCCCTGTCTCCCCCCTCACCCCCTGCCATCCGACGCTTTGGTGGTCAGTGCCGCTCTGGCCCTAGGACGTGGTCTCCGGGCCCTGGTGGAGCGACCACTGCACAGTTTCCCCAGTACCTGCCCTCCGCACCCCCCCCCCCAGGAAGGAGCAGCACTGGTGGCCATAGGAAAGGTGCGAATCGGACCCAGAGGGGCCTGGGGAGGAGGCCGCCCTCCCCACTTTAGGTGCTTCTGCTGCCTCCTAGAGGCCAAGCCTCTGAAGGAAGGCCGGCCCAGCCTCCCTCACCCCCGCTCCCCGCCAGCACCCCCTCCACCCGCAGCGGGCCGGGAGGGGTGAGTTGGGCAGCAGGAGCGGTGCCAGCCAGTGCTAGGGGAGGGGGGCTTCCCGGCCCGGGGAAGGGCGGCACCGGAGAAGGGGGGGAGAGACATACCCACACACTCATAACTTCAGTGGCAACTCAAGTTCAGAAGCCGGGCTTTGGCTCAGCCCACTTTGCACAGCTGCTGCTGCTGGCCGTACTCAGGACAACGCTCCCCCCTCTCCCGCGTGGAGGTCCAGCGACCCCCGCAGCCCACCGCCTCCCGAACCGGCAGGTTTAGCTCATGTACACTGTTCTCATTCTGTGACTCGGGGCAGCGGCTGAGCCGGACGCCCCAAGCGTATCCGCTTCCACTGGGGAGGATGCCTTCCCTGGCTTGTCCCCTGCTGCCACCCCAGCGGGGAGGGCATGTCCGGAGGCCTGGGGGCCAGGGGCACTGGTGTGGCTGGCAGTGCGACAGAGGGCTTGTGCGGCCCCGACCGGATCAGGAGCCCGTGTAGCTTCCGGGTCTCTAGCGTTTCTTCGCCCTGGAGGTGGGACAGGAGGGGCTAGTGCGGCCGCAGGTGACAGGAGACAGCCTGCGTCCTCTGCGCCCCAGACCGGCCCCGGGCCCTTCAGCTCTCCAAAGGCACTTACCTCTGTCCCTGAGCCTCCTGCAACCCCACGTCCTCCTCTCTCCTGCCATCTACCAACGTATCTCAGTCTCCAGCAGACTCACCCCTCCACCTGTCGTCCGGGGCAGGTCTGTTCTGCCAATGCCCACCTCTTCTCCCCTCCACATCTGCCTGGGTCTCCCTGAGCCACAGCTGGCTGCCAGCCAGGGCCCGGGCACTCTCCAGGGCCTCCAGAGAGACAGGCCAGCCCAAGCCCCTCCTGCCTCGGCGGCCAGGGGTGGGCCTCCAGGGGAGAAACCCATGATGCACTGTACCTCAGAGAGAGAGCATAGCCTGGGGCCCCACGGGCGCCGGGCCCTCCGTCCAGGGGAGGACAGCCGGTTACAATACCGCTCACACGAAGACAAGGGCCAGGCTGCCCTCGGGCACCCCTCCGTCTTCACTTGGGTCTCTGGGGAAGAGCCAGCGGTCTGCTCTGCTCTTTCTCGGGCCCTCTCTCCGGCTCTCCACCCCCACGCTGCTGAACCGGTTCATTTCAATCACAAAGGAAAAATAAAGTGGGAGTGGGGGAAATACCTAGGAGTCTATTATCACATATTAATATGTTAATACTTTCTTTCTTTAAAAAAAAAACCTNGGCTCTCCACCCCCACGCTGCTGAACCGGTTCATTTCAATCACAAAGGAAAAATAAAGTGGGGGTGGGGGAAATACCTAGGAGTCTATTATCACATATTAATATGTTAATACTTTTTTTCTTTAAAAAAAAAAACCCCTTGATGTTATTATTTTGCAGACTACGCTTTATAGTACCTGTGTGACGGGGCCTAGAACACTGGATACAAATAGAGCTATGTTGGTTTATCATAATATGTACGCAGAAACTTTCCTTTTGTCATATTATCCTTGTAATGTAAGAAGATTGTTAATAAAAGCATTTAAATTTACTCACCAAGGTCAAATCTCTGCTTCCTTGCCTCCATCCCAGACCTGTGCTCTGGGCAATTCAGGTTGGGTCCCATTGCAAGGGCTCCAGAGTCAGGCTAGGAGCCTGTGTTCTGCCTCATTGGAAGGAACTAGANCAAAAAAAAAAAAAAAAAAAGAAGAAGAAGAAGAAGAAGAAGAAGAAGGAAGGAGCTAGAAGAAGCCTCTGAGCTCCTTCCTGCCTCTTTTCCCCCAGTGGAGTCCATGTCCAGCAGGTAACCTACATACCTCACCCACACATCTAGCCAAAGGAAGGTGTAACTGAAACCATTTAAAATAAATCTCCCTGCCCCCACATGCCTTTATCCCACAGAAGCTCTTGGAGGAAACACACAGGGCTGTTGCCGACAGACTGTTGTTCTGATTCTGCCTCCGACCGCCTTGCCGGGTTCTCTGCCCGGTTCTCGCCTGGCCCCCGGGAGAGTCTTTCCCAGGGAGTTCGCTAAGGGCACTGACCTGGCGCCGGGTGATCAGCGATGCTTTGCCCAAATTGTTTTAGAATGAAGATGGCCATAAATTCAATAAAGACACAGATAAGTGTTTTTATTCCTTCTTCTTAGGATGAGAATCTCTTCTGCTCTCAGCTTCTGCTCCCCCTAGTCCAGCTTCCCTTCAGGGGCCGTTCCTCTCCCCTTTTCTTAACCTCTGGCTTCTTAGTGCCTGCCGTCTGTCTCCCGGCCTGTGACCCTCAGTGGGTCAGTCAGAGGCTGTCGTGAAAACCACTGCACAGTTCCCATGGAACGTTCTGGTTCTCTTCTTTTCCCAGAGGAGGGGGAGTAGGGAAGGAGGGAGCAAAGGAGCCCAGCTGTCCGAGTCTGAGCAGCCCAGGTGAACCAGGGTCAGCGCGCAAAATTCGAAGTACATTTGCACCTGTGTCTGGCGTCTGAAATGATTCCATCACTGGGAAGCAAGGAACGGAAGGATCGTCCACCTGCATTTGGCCATGAGGTCATTCTCCGCAAAGCAGGGCTTGGAGGTTGCGGTAAAGACCGTGAAGTCTAGCCCACTCCCTTCCTTCCCCTTCTCCCCAGTTGCTCCCCAGCAACTCTCTCCAAGATGCAAAGGACAAGTTGAGGTCAATTCAGAGAGAAGACTCAGGACGCTGGCCAGTCTCCCGAAGACCTGAGGGGCTGCATGGAACAGTTTCTACAGTGATCTTTTGAAAGCACAGATCTAGTCATGGCGTCCTCTCTGCTTAACACTCTCCAGTGGTTTCCCATTGCCCTTGGAGTGCATTCCAAAGTCCTGAGCATGACCATGGCCTTGTGCAGTCTAGCCCCTACCTACCTCCTGGCCTCAGTCTGTGTCCTCCGCACGGGGTTCTGGCCACACTACTCTCCTCTGTTCCTTAAGCTCACCAAGCTCTTCTCTGCCTTGGGACCTCCCAATACCCCACACCCTCTGCCCAGGGTGGATTCCCCCAGGACGGTTGTATGGCCAAACTCCTCTCATTTTTAGGGTCCCACTCTAGCTAGCCACCCTCTAGGTGTTGTTCAATGTTCCCCCTGGTATTTTCCTTCATGACATTTATCTCTGTTTGCCACCGTGTGTGTGTGTGTGTGTGTGTGTGTGTGTGTGTGTGTGTGTGTGTGATTGTTCTATGTCTGGTCTTCCCCCTTGTGATGGTAAAGCCCACAAGGGAAAAGTGGAGACTTTTTAATATCCCACTGTATGCAGTTCCTGTCACATAGTAGACATTTAATCAGTGTTTAGTGAAAGAATGAATGAATGACTTTAAGCAGCCCCTGACGAAAGTATAATCCCATTAATGCTGTATTGGCCCCAGGGGAAGTCCTGGATTTTTCCACTTCCTCTGTGTCTGCACTGGTTTCTTCATTTGGTCAAGATGACCCTGCACCTGACCCCTGGCTACATCTAACCTTGACGCCGCCTCTTCTCTATACAAAGCTGGTGGTGGCCCCTGAGGTGCTTCCTTGAGTTATACTCCACTCCAGCTTGCTCTTGTTCCTTAAATAATGGTCCCTCCCAATCCAGGCAGGTGACCCCTCTTTTCCCTAGGAAAGAGAACTTTCCGGCTCCTTCCAGCTTGGCAATTCTCAGTCCACGGTTCTCGGCAACATTTGAAAGCCACGGTGAGCACATCTAAGTTACCTTTGTGGTAAAGCATCCTGGTCACTGGCCATGTATCAGAGCTTGGACTTTAGGGTTAGAGAACACCCCATTCAGTCCCCCCTCTGCGTCTTACAAGCTGTGAGGTTTTGGGCAAGTCACTTATCTGAGTCCGTGTCTTCAGTGCTTAGCATAGAACAGTGGGCTACTACGTGTTGACTGTGTGCCATCATTATCGCTATATTGTTACCTCTTAGATCAGGAGGTAGGTGCTAGAAAGCTGTGTGGTTTCCCACCGCCGTCCTCGTTCACCCGGAATTCCTGCAGCTACCCTGGATGAGGGGTTTGCCTGTGACTTGCGATACAGAACCACCTACACTTTCTCTGCCTGCGGACTTGGACGCCTCTGCCTGAATGGGGGGGGGGTCACCTTTCCCTTCCCAGCCTAGAGACCCTCAGGGTAATTCTTCTGCCTCCAGACTGCATCCCACTTGGCTTTCAAGAGAAAAGGGGCCGCAGAGAAGTTTTGTTTGTTTTTTGGCTGGAAAAACCAGTTTCTCTTTGCTTGTCCCCAGCTTGAGCCCCCGGATTTCTGAAGCAGGATTTCTGCCAACACCCATTTGCCAATGGGCTGTCCTAAAACACCAAGGAGGAGTGCTGGGAAATTGGAATGGGAAGACTTGCTCCAGCCTGGGCCTCTCGAAAGGAGACCACACCCAGCTGAAGAAGAACCGTCCGGGGGGCCCAGAGCACACGGTGGCCACCACTGGACCGGTTTCCTTGGCAACGCCTGGCTTCCAGCCCCTACACCGACTTCCTCTCACCTCCCCCCAAGTAGGTGTCTGCCTCCATCTCTGGCTTGGGGAAGCTTCTGAGGTTCATGCCAAGGGCCATCTGTGCTGGCTCACCTGCAGGAGGAAAGGAGGGGAGAAGGGGGGGCAGTCGTTCAGCATTCACACCAAGAAAATGCCCAACAGCCTAAGTCTATCCATAGCACCTCCTGTGGCTCTAGCCTTGCCAGGTGTCTGCCCTGGAAGGGAGACGGAACAGATGCTGGGGTTCTGAGCTTCTGGAATGGTGGTGCTTCCAAGTGGCGGTAAAAAAAAAAAAAGAAAAGAAAAAAATAGAAACTCTTGGGTGGAAAATTACCACCAGCTCCATTAAGAGTGAAGCACATGAGAGAGGCTGACTCAGAGCCTCAGGTGACCTTGTATATTGCCTCAGGGAGGGGGTGACTGTCAGAGATGCTAGGGGAACCTCTCAGGCATGGAGCGGAGAGGACAGGTACACAGGTAGGTGGTTTAGCTTGTTTTGTGCATGAGACAGGAGACCGAAGCTACATGTGAAAGGTAGATTGTTGCCGGTCTAGGTGACAGAATCCTAACACCTGAAAGCAAGGGATCGTTGGGTCCAAGTTCATTTCACAGATGCGGACACTGAGGCCCCAATGCAAGTGACTCGCCCAAGGCCACAAGGTGACATAGCCACGCTGGGTTGTAAGTTCTTGGCTCCTACCCGCAGTGCTCTAGACTTGAGTCAGTTTTATATGCAGGGACAGAGCTTATTATTTAAGGCAGTTCAGTGGAAAGCCCTGTATCAAGTGATTAATGAACACTTCTCCTCTCTTCCAGACTCTCAGATATTAGTTTTGGGCTCCGGTGGGCCATATTCATAGTTGCCCGTGAAACTAAGTATAATCTGTATGCTTAGCTCTCTGTGGGATAGGACCTACTTCTACTTAATTATGAAACTAAAAATCCTAGTTGTCATTACAATATAATAAATATGTGTATCATATAAAATAAGGAATTGCATGCACAGTCTTGGAAAGCAAAGGCATCTCATGGCTCTCTCCGTGGATCATCTCTCCTTTATGAGAACTTTGGTTTTAATCGGCCCTGGCTAATTCCCGACTGACTACAAAATTCAGGCCCTGCCCACTGCCTGATGCCAGAGGCTCTGCTTCAAGAGGCTGGGCTGTGGCAGCCACCAGGAGGACCTTAGGGGGACAGGCCTCCAGGTGTCCCCTTGTCCCTGCCCTCCTTCTGGAGCACAGGAGAACCACTGGCTGATGCACTGACTTTCCAGTGATAGGAGTATTTCTTTTGGGGATGTTAAAGAAAGAACTCCCTAGTTGCTACCTTATTTTTCTTCTCAAGAATGACATCAGAGCCCCCAAGAGGCCAGAACCAATGCCTGCATCCCAGCTTGTGTGTGTAGGCCCTTGGATTCAGTGTTCAAGCAAAGCCACGAGGGGGCGTGAGTACACACACACACGTGCACAGGTATGCACAGAGAGCCCTTTATGATTCAGCAATTCTACTCACTCCTAGGGACATACCTTAGAAAAACCTGTACAGGGCGCCTGGGTGGCTCAGTGGGTTAAAGCCTCTGCTTTCGGCTCAGGTCATGATCTCAGGGTCCTGGGATCGAGGCCCGCATCGGGCTCTCTGCTCAGCAGGGAGCCTGCCTCCTCCTCTCTCTCTGCCTGCCTCTCTGCCTACTTGTGATTTCTCTCTCTGTGTGTCAAATAAATAAATAAAATCTTTAAAAAAAAAAAAAAAGAAAAACCTGTACACAGGAACAAGGGAACATGCACGAGAATGTTCCTAGCAGCTTTATAATAGAAAAAACAAAGAAACATCTCAATGTACGTTACTAAGAGAATGGGATTGTTGCCTCTCCGTACAATGGGATATGACATAGCAGCAAACAAGTACATAAGTTAATAAATAAATAAACAAACGAGCTAGAGCTACATATGTCTGCATGGGTCAAGTTCAAAATTTGAATGTGCAGCCCAAATAGCGGGATGCAATTTAAATAACGTTTAAAATGCAAAGATACTCTTCGGCTGCTTGGACTTTACGTGTACATGGAGGGAAGGGGTGAAGACATGTTTGGGGAGGGGAGCAACGTGGTGCTCTCCTGAATGAAACCGAGGGGACTCTGATGGCATTCGTCAAGTTTTATAAAACTCGGCAGCGGCTAAGGGTGTTTATCAAATTACCGTTTGTGCATTTGATGTCTCGAACATGAAGCGAAAAGGAAAAAGAAAACGCCAGGCGCTGACCCCGCCGGAGAGTGTTTATTTTCCACTGGAAGGTTTTTGCTCCCAAGTGTGGCACCAGACATATGACTACAACGTCTCATGCGTCTTTTTGTGCTTCAGTTCATGATCGCAAAACACACACACACTTAGCACGGACAACAGGAAACACAGGCAGAAACAAATCACAAGGACTAGGTCTCTCTTTGGGGGGTCTTCGCCTCAATTTGACTTAGACTGCGGCTACCTCCCCTCAAGATTCCTGCACATCCCAAAGGAACTGCCCCCGGAGAGCCTCCCTTGCATCCTCCCTTCTCTACATAGTGTCATTTGGAGTGATGGGTCCCTCAGCCCACGCCAAGGATCATATCTCAAAATGAAATGGACAGACACGTGCAAGGTCTTGACCAATGGGCACTCAGCAGACCCCTGCCGATTTGATGTGAGCAGTGTACCCACAGGTTAGTGAGGGGGGACTTTCCCCATCACCGGATCTAGGAGAGAACCAGGTCACCTTGGGGGCTCCAGCCCGGTCTACGATGGGTTCTCCCTTTATTTTCACCTCACTCCGTGCCCTTCTTAGAAAACGCTCCCTGGCCAAGTACAAGGTGTGCCTTTCAAAAATGATCAGTTGATTTCCCACAGACGAGATTACTCTAAGTTGGTAGTAAATTGCAGATGGTCTGGTACAAGATACGCGGATGTGAAGATTACTGAAGTTTGTTGATTTGGCAGCCTGATGTCTCTGGGCAATTCAAAATTCACCAAGACGGAGCTTTGGTGGAAACCGCAGCAATGATATCCTCCTCTACTGTTCGTTACGTTTATACGGAGAGCCATGAATGGTCTTCAGGGGATGGGCATACTCACATGTGAACGTTCAGGCCAACTGCTGAGATGGCTGATGCTTTTACCGTTGAGAGCGCAGGGCAGACTGACCTTTATGCCACTTACAGTGTCTTTTCCTGTCTAGCCCCCTATCTAGCCTTCACTCATTAATTCATTCAACAGATATTTGTTGAGGATCCATGAGCTAGCTTTATTCTGGGTTCTTGGAACACACTAGTGAAGACAATGGACACAACCCCATGCAAGACATCCCTCGTTCCTGCTCATGCCTGCTAAGTGATGTGGTGGTCGACACTGAGATGGTCTGTGGTGGCATTTGACTCCTATCGGGGGCAACCTTGAGTTTGGATTCTGGAAAATGAAAGCCTTGAGATACAAAGACATGGATGCCTCGTGATGGGATGACCATAGGCAGAGCTGATATTTCTGGCATCAGCCCACTTCCAACATCCTTCGGTGTAACTATGAGGCAGGTGCATAGATTTATAAGAAAGTAGAACCTGTGTTTCCTGATGTTACATCCAGAATCCAGACTTTTCTACATTGGAGTAGCGGATGTTACCAGGAGGAGAGGACCAGTCAGCCCACAGAGGAAACGTTTTGTTTTCTTGTGACCATGCCAACCAAAACCAGGAGGCCAGAGTGTGAGGCGAGTCTCGGCAACATGTTATAGGAAATCATTAACAAATGCTTTGCCTAAAAAAAAAAAAAGTTGGCAGGAGGTGGCCAACTTTAATGAGCAAGATCTCCAGTTATCTGAGAAACTTGCCAATTAAACAGGGATTCTATATTTTTTCTGTTTCTTGGGATGCTTTTCTACTTCTACACAGAAACAGAAAATCATGACTAAAGGTGATGCGGTCCTCGCTCTGATTCTCAGGGAGGGCCCGTGAATGGCCTGACTTGTCACAGGCATGAAGCACAGCCCTTACACACCTCACCCGGGGGCTCCCTTGTAGATGACAGGACTGGGTGACATTAGGAAACCCAGAGCTTGGGTGTTAGTACCAAGGAGCCCAAATGCAGAATCCGTGGTTCTGGAAGTGCCTGGGATGGTTCTGGCCTCTTCCAGTCACCGTCAGCTGCCATCTTGATGCTTGAAGGTGACCTGCAGGGGGCTGTAGTTTGTTTTTAGCCAGAGAGCGCCTCCGGTGTTTGAGCACTATTTTATCTATCACATCATTCGTAGGCGAGAGCTGCCATGCCATTGGTCCCATTTGACAGACAGCCAACAGCAGAACCCAGGAATCCTGGTTCCTGGGCAAACAGCGTACCCACGCAGCGAGACTCAGCATCTAAGTGACCAGGTGGACAGCTGTCTGGACTAAGAAGATAGGAATCTGAAGCCTAGTTGCTGGTTACTTATGGATGAAAGTGGCCCTGAAAATTGAGGAAGGGAGACACATTTGTGCAAGACTTTCTTTCCTATTTCAAGTTCCCTTCTTCGGCCACTTGTAGGCAGCCAGATAGAACACGTGCCTCCGGCTGAGTTCCTCCTGCAATGGTTGGAACGCTTAGAAAGAGGGATCTGTGTCAGAGGGTCACTTTGGTGATGATGCTGGGTGTGACAACAAGCACCTCGCGACAAACAGGGGAATCCCGCCTACACCTTGTCTAGGAAGATCTCCCCGAGGATAACAGAAACTGATTTTGAGATAAAACAAGAGTTCTTCGATAAAAAGCACAAAATTCAGTCCAAGAACAGGATCTGAAGAGCACAAATGAAAATATTAAGAATTAAAATAATTAAATTAAAAAACCAACCAAACAAAAAAACCAGAGGCCTCCCAAATTTCCCACTGACAGTTGAGATGTCCAGCCTCGGAGCTGGCTGCCCCAGGGTGCTGGGAGTCCTGCCAAGGACGGGGAAAACCTGTCTGGAATGTTGTAGAAGGGATTTCTCCTGGTGCAGTGCTCCAACCTCTGCATCAAACCACATGGTGCTTGGTAAAAACGCAGGTGCCTGGGTTGTGGCCAGGAATCCTGATCTGGAATGTCAACAGGTGGGCCCGGAGAATCTGCTGGTGATTCTTCACACACTAGGGTTCGAGAACCCCTGGGTGACTGTCGTGGGTCAGGGGCACGATGCAATGCTGGCTGAGATTTCATCCCACCCATTCCCAATCCCTAACTGTACAGGTTGATCCAGGACACTTTATTTCCTCCACCATTTGGGAAGTGCTGATTTTTAAAGAGCCACATTTTCTGCACGCATTCTTCCCCACCTTAAGCGTTCTCTGCATCGGGCCTGACCCCACCTGCCAAAGCTGCAGGTGGGCTCTCTTTGACAGGTGTCTCTACAATATCACAGAGGAGCTTTCCTCATTGCGACCTAAATGTCCCGTTTCCACACACCGCCCCGCCCTGCCCTGTTCACGTTTTGGAAATAAGAGTGTACTGGGAGAGGCACGGGGTCCTGGCCTTTGCAAACACGACTGTCTCCTGGGTGTCAGAATGAGGATGGGGCACAAAGAGGACGTCGCGGAGGACAGCCTGGCCGGAGGGGCGGGGCGGGGCCCGGAGGGGAGGAGCCCGGGCGGCTGCCTACAGGTGCAGCTGGTGCCACATGGCAATCTGCCGACGAGGGTTCTTCAGCATCTCCTCCCAGTGGCTGCACTCGGAGCCCGAGGCGTGCAGGCCCAGGCTGCAGCGGCCAAGCGCACAGCTCTGCCCCTCCTCATCTTGGCCCAGCACCTCCAGCTCCACGCTGGAGGCCTGCAGCAGCTCGTCTGGCAGCTCGAACATGATCATCTCGTTCCATACAGGGTTGATCTTGTGCTTGGCCCGTTTTGTCTGTTTCTTCTTCAGCTTCTGTGCCTGGTGCTTTAAGGTCACCTTGACAGAGACATCTGGGGGAAAGACAGATGGAAGGGTGAGCCTGTGGGGTGTGGAGGGCCCGGATGTTGCTCCCACTGGACAGACAGGGTCGCTGGCTGAAGATGGGCCCTAAGGCTCCCTCTCTCCGCACTTCCCTCTCCCTGCAGCCCCTACCCCCCCAGCTCACTGGGCCAAGCATTCGTTCAACAATTATTAAATGTCCACTGTGAGGCACTAGACATGGGGACACAGCAAACTTCCTGCCGCCGTAGAACTTGGGCCGTACTATGGAAAACCTACAATAGTACAATACACCACAGGTGGCCCATAACTGGGTCAAGCTTGAAACGCTACCTCCTGTAGTACCCTTTCCACGTGTCTTCCTGTCCCACCTCAACCCAGATCCCAGATAGTGCCTCCGATGTACCCATGCAACTTGACCTTCAACTCAGACTCGCAAAATGAAGCCATCCCCAAGTCTTCACCCCCTTGGGTCTCCCTCCCAGCATTTTTGTTGATTCCTAAGATAGAAGATCTCCTGCTGGTTGGTTGAGTTCTTCTCCTTTGTTGTTTTGTAAATTTTACTGGAGCACCCCGGCTTCATGTGGAGGGAGAGGTCAGACTGCCTGGCCCCCACGGGTCCTGGGTCAACAGAGCTGCTCTCCCCGCCCCCCCCCCAACAGCATGGGTCACAGGACAAGCCTGCATGGAACCGCACCAGGCTCAGAAGCCAGATTATGTTTTCATTAGTCAAGGTTCCCGAAGCTAATGTGAGAATAATTGTTCCTGGGTATTTATGGCTGTAATTATCACCCCTGGGCGACTAGTTTGTTATTTCAGCAGATAGATTTGAAAGACAAAGTGTTCTGTCATAATTGTCCTGACAGGAGTTGTAAAAAAAAAAAAAAAAAAAGAGCAGGAAGCAAAAAAATTGTCTGGAGGGGATGAGGAAAAGCATGGAATTCTGGCCTTTGGCTGAGGGATTTGTCAGCAAGACCAGGGCTTCTGATTTCATTTGCCCAAAATTGTTTGCTCAGAGATTCTAAACGTGGTGGTGATTCTTTATTTGTATCCTGCTATAAATACCTGGTTATTTATATCCTGCTATGAGCACTTGGCGACCGGTCCATGTACCACACCGCTAACCAGTGCTGCTTTCCTGCTCTGTCAAGAGAGCCTGTTTGGTCCCCAAGACTCAGGGTGTCTGTCTGTGCTGGGGTATCCAGAAGGAAAAACTGAGGCTTCCAGAATGTTGGAGAGAGGCTTACTTGGGTATATGGGACACAGACGCCCTAAGCTTCAGGCCGCCTCAGCCCGTGCACCCACAGACCTTCTGCCAGCGCCCACACTCAGCTGGTGTGGGGGTGGCATCTTGACAAAGACTGAGAAGGCAGGAGAAACTGGGGTTGGGTGCGGGGTGCGCAGGGATGGCGAGCTGAGACGGGAGGACCGCCCCGCCTTCCCAACACCTGCCGGTGAGGTGAGTACAGCCCCGTGTGGGTGACAGGCTGAGCTAAGTTTCCTCTAGAAAAGCCCAGATACTGTGCTCCGTGGCTGCAGTCGGATCCTCAGCTTCCTCTGCCCCCCGGGTGAGACTGGTTCTCTGCATGTGCACCTGCAAGGTCAGGAGCTCCAGGTAGCTGGTACCAGGCCCGATGAAGGGACTGGCCCGGGAGTGTACGGAAATGAATGTAAAGAAGGGAGTGTATTCTCACTCACCCTTGCCCAGGAGCGCCTTGGACTGGTTAGAGTGGAGGTTCTTGGCCTTAATGAGCACGACCAGGAGGCGGTTGGCAGCCGGGAGGTAGCTGATGGACAGAAGGACCTCTCCAGTTCCCGCGGATGGCTCCTGAAACAGAGAAGAGGATGAAGGCGGGGGGCTTCTGACCCATCAGCTAATGCTGAGGCCGGGGTCCCACTGGTCTTGTATTCGACAGGCATCCTAGAAACAATTCAGCCACCAACGCTGCTTTCTTGCAGAAGGGAGGAGGGCACAGAGGAATTATATGGAGGGTGTGCTTCAATAAGAGGTTTTCATTTGCCACAAAATGTGATTTTCCGAAAAGCATATATTCAAACCTGACATATAAAACAGATTGAAGAGATGCCACTGAGGACATAGCAGGGACAGAGGGCCAGGACCCCTTCTGACCCTTTACCATTCCCTCCCACAAGTTCTTGGGGGTATTTTTACGGAACACTAGGGTCCCAGGGGACACAGTTTGAGAACCACCACATCGACTGGTCAGGCTCCGGGGGCCGCAGGGAGATGTGAGTCATTACTCTGTTTGAGAAGATAATTCCTTCTAGCCCCAGTAGGTCTGAGAGTCAATAACGTGATGTAGGGATGCTGAGTGGGACCTTGCTAGGTCAACAGAATGGCCAACCGTGTCAACAAAAAAGCTGGGCATGCGATGGTAGGAAGGGCACCAGAAGCCACTAGCAATAAGTACGCTCTGGGGGAGGGGTGGGTGCCTCCGCCAAGCGTCCAATCATGCTTCCCCTCCGTCGGTGGCTTTCCAGAGTGTCTCCACTAAAATTTCAACAAGCAGTTGTTTGGAGTTTCAACAAATCCACCGAGGGACAAAAATGACCCAAAGAACCCCCCTGACCCCAGGAGGCAGATGTCCGTCACAGTCCCAAGGTGGTGAACGGATGTAGACCCTAGCATGGGACCATCAGGGGGGCTGATCTTCAATCCTGCCTTTTATGCGCTGTGTGCGCCAGCACGTGACTTCGCTTCCCCAGGCCTCCAGGGCCTCATCTGTAAAATGGGAATAATAATGTATCCACTCAATGGGCCTGGCCCACTGTGGAACTGTCTGCTCAAATGATCACCATCGGTCATCAAGGAATGACAATCAGCACTTTTCAAGACGATTAAGTGGGAATATTGTTTCTGGATGAATGGGAGCCAGTCTGGGCTTTGGGAGTGAGGCTGGATGAAGCTGGCCAGTCCTCTGCCCGGAACACCTTTTTCTCCGGGGGGGAGGGAGATGTCTTCAATATGACCCCAATGACCCCAGTGTTCAACCGGCCCTAAGTAACTAGTCACATGACAAAACGACTTGGGAGCTACCAGGGATTTTGGCAAGGGCTTGAATAATAGCAGTGAAAACTAATTAAACACTTACTATGTGCTAGGTGAAATTGTCGATCCCACTAGGCTGAGGCTCCACAAAGCCCTTCCCTAGCACATAGCCTATAGCTGACACCCAATAAATGTTTGTGAGAATGTAGGGGGAGACATCCTACTGAATCTCGACAACAACCCTAGCGACACTAACTTGTTCCCATCCTAAACATAAGACCTTGATGTTGGAGAGGGCACGTCGCTGCCTGAGGTCCTGTAGCCAAAGGAAGGGAAGTAGCAAAGCTGAGCCTTGAATGGAGGTCTGGTCTGATACCACAGCCCAAGGCCTAACCAGGAGCTTTCCCTGGTTAAGGAACTAGGCCCAGGGACCTGTCCAGGCAGCCAGAGGGATGAGCCCCAGCCTCTTGATTCCAGATCACTTCTTGGAAGTCCATGGATGGCCTGAGTTGTAGCCACAGGACCATCCGGCTTCGGTGTCCTGCTCCCCTGAAGCCAGGCGAGAGGAACCTGGGCCCGTCAGCCTGTGAGGGGCTTGTCCCCTCGTGTCCCCCAGAGACCCGAAGGAGCCCTGCTGGCTGTACCTGCCCGACAATTTTAGCAGCCCCTGCTCCCTCAGCTCTGCTGCTTCAAGCACCTGTCGGCAAAAATAACTCTTTCTTCCCCCCCCCCCAACTTTCTCTTGGGCTCTCAGTGACTCATCCAAGATGCCCTTGGAGTGGGGTGCGCTATGATCCCGAGTGACGCACACGCCACTGTTTGGCTGAACACCTTCCGGTGAGAACAGGGGCACAGACAGCCCCTGGATTAACCCATTCTGGCCTGGAGGAGAGAGGCTTCAGGGCTGTGGCCACGGAAGGCTCCACCCACCTTGTTCAGCTCAGCCCGCACGCCCAAGCTGGGGCCAGGGCCACACCCTTGAATGACTGCTGCGTCCCCAGCTCCTGGCACGGGGCCAGAGACTTCCAGCTAGAAGTCTCGGAAGCCCTGGGGGAGCCCTCTCCCCCCAGAGAGAGCTGGTTTCGCAGCTGAATGAACCACAAGTGCCCGATCCTCTCCCCAGGGCCCCCGGCTGTGATTCCGCTCAGGTTCCAAATCACACACTCATTAGGGAGCGCACTGCAGAACAGGTTGGATCCCAGCAGAGAGTGGCTGTCAATTTTTATCAAGTTTCTGAGGCTGGAAAGAAAGAAAAATAAGGCGAGGAAGATACGATGGCCAAAAGGCGGGCTGGTGGGGAGTGAAAGTGTCTGTCAGGGGAGGTCCTGTGGAGGTGGCCCCATAGGCGGTCGGGCATTAACACGGCACAGTGGAGAGCGGGCAGCACCGGACTTAGAGCCAGACCACGCCAGGTGACCCTGCGTAGTCCCAGGCCCCACGTCTGTAAATGAGTCACAGTGTCGTTTCTGCCTGGCTGCTTTGGAAAAGGACAGAAGTAAAGTTCTAAGCGCGGCAACTGATAGAGTAAGTACTCAAAAATGAATGCCCTTTGTAGTGTTTTTATTACTCAAGCACAGGAGTCAGCAAATGTTTTCTGTAAAAGGCCAGGTAGTAAATACGTGGGGTTTTGTAGGCTATGCAATCCCCCATAAGGCGCTGATCTGCTGGTTGAGACTGGACCCCCAGAAGGCTCCCTCTAGGCTCCTCTGTGGCAGACCTTTGGAGGAGGCCTTGATCCAAGGGCCTAAATAACCACACACCGTCCTAAGGCCTTGACCTCTCTGACCCTTCACTGCCTGGCCTGTGAGGAACACCAGTTGCTCTCCAAGAAACCCCTCTCTGAACAGCCTCTCGGCAGACCCTTCCTTCTCTCCCACTCTCAGCTCCCCCGGCAGCAGAGGGGTGCAAAGAACCATGGCTAGGAACCCCAGGAGAACGCTGGGCTCTGGGGCTGCCCCCAGCCCAGTCCATCCTTCAAAGCCCAGCACAAACACCACTTCCCACCAGGCCTTCAAGAACTCTCCATCGGAGCTCATCGGCTAGGTGTCACACGATTCAACCCATGTCCTAGATCATCATTGTCATCATCATCACTCATTTGCTCCAATTTATCCCTCTGGCCTGTAAGTTCTAGGGAGAGAGGCATGCTATGTCGTTCCCATCTCCCCTGCAGCGCCTGGCACGTAGTAGGGACACAGGACTGTGCATGAATTCAGATGGGGTATTACTGTCAGCATTAGAGCCCATACAGTCATAACAGGTTTCCCACGATGGGAGGGGCATCTTTGCATGGCAAGCTAGAAGCAAACCAAGACGCCGGGAATTCCAGAGCCTGGGCTGTGGGTCCGCTGCAGCCCTCTACCCTGTGCACGACTCTAACCTTCCTTGCACGCACACATGCACGCACGCACGCACGCACGCACGCACGCTGGGAAGGTCTGTGAAGCTTGCTGCGTGCCACGCCCCCAAGTTCCACCAACGGGGTTCAGCTTTCCTGGCAAGACGTTACCCTACCTTAACTGAAGTCTTCAGCTCACCCCACTGGGCGGCCCCCAGAGGCACGGACGCCCCGTCCAGGCCCAGGCGGAGCTCCCCGAGCACGCTGTGGCGGGAGAAGCGGTCGCAGGTCCGCAGGGTCAGGCGCAGCGTGGCTGTAGGGAGCTCCTCCTCCGCCAGGGGGAGCACCAGGCCTTCCTCCCAGGTAGTGTGCACCTGCCGCTTCTTCAGCGCCGTCTGGGCCTCCACCGTGCCGGTCCTGTTGGCCACGCTGCCCTGGACGTAGCAGTCACAGCCGCCGTCGTGGCCGCTGGTCACAGCTGCAACCAAGGAGACAGCGACACAGACATGGGCCTTCGCAAGGACAAGAGGAGGGGAGCGGCCGCGTCCAGCTTCACGGTCATGACCTCGGGTGCACGATTTCCCCAGGCTGACCACCGTGGCTTTGCGGAATTGCCTTAGAAACTGGAGCTCCCCCGAGCCTGCCCATGTCAGCTGACGCTGGTCCCCGGAGAACAGGGATGGGATGGGGTCCTTCCCAGAGTCCTCCCTCTGTAATGACCCTGAGGTGTCCCCAAGATCCCCACGAATGGCTGATGACGTTTGTGCTCAGATCTGTACTCATTTGTTCTATATCTTCAATATTTACCACACAACCATTTATGACACACATCGCTTGGCCACTGCCTCTGTTGTGTTCTTATTCTGAACTTCCGGGTTTTTAATGCTTCCCAAGGTGGGCTTATTCCAGAAGCTTGTACCCCTGGTGCTTTTATGGCTGGCTGCTCAACGATCATCTGAGAAAGTGTAGCTGAACTTTCCCAAAGAGAAGGGGAAGGACTGGGGCCACGTATCCTGCTAGAACTCTCCACCGGGCTCCAGGGCTGCTGGGTTTAGTCCTGGCTCTGGCACCAATAGCTACAGCCATCTCAGACAAGTCACCTGACGTTGATAGACCTCAGTTACCTAATCTGTTAGATGGGACTATTGTGAAGACCAAATGTAACCAAATATAGAAAAGGCTAAAAAATCTTGAAAGAGAATAACAAGGAAAAACACCCCCTAAAAACATACAATTTAATACAGAAGTCCAATTTCTCCTGCTCACAGCTCCCAACTCCCAGGAGCCATAGAATGGCCCATCGTTAGCCCCAATTCCTTTGCAAAGCCTCAGCTTTGTTTGCTGATAGTAAAGTGGACTGTTGGAGTTGGGAGACCAGGGACATCCTGACCCCCTTGAAAAGACTGCCCGGTTCTTGGATTACAGAAACTTTGCTGCCCAATCAGAACACCCTTCATGTTCAGCACAAAGCCCCAATCAAGGTCAAAGGCACCTGTGGCAGGGATAGCTGGCTTGTCACCCAGACCCCCTTTCCTCTTCCTGCTGAGCACCTACTGAGCCACATCTCCTAGGCTCCTTGGCAATCAGTGGCCATGTGACTGAGTTCGGAGTGAGCGGGAGTGATGCATGTTCTGTGCAGCTCATGGCTTTTAGGGGGCATCTGCACTCTCCCTCTTCTCCCCCTCTTTCCACTTACTGGATACAGATGACAAGGAGGCCTGAGGATTGGGGGGGCTCGATGGAAGGAGCCTGGCCCCTGAATCACCACTTGGAGCAAAGATGTTTGCTAATCAGGATTCTCCTCTGGATGTTACAGGGAAGGAGGGGAGAACCCCATACATTTCAGGGTCTGTCGGTTACAGACCTCCCTCCAGCTGCAGATGCTTGCATCCCTCCTGCCACCTCCTCCAGGGCAGACCGGCACATGAAGCCCTTGGAAATCAAATAAAAGTAATACCTTCCAGACGAGTCACAAACAATTCTGCCTTCTGCCGGTCATAGTCCACACGGTAGTGGAGTTTGGGGGCTTGGTTCCAACTGGCAGCCTTCTCCGGGTTCCAAGCCTCCATGACACACACATCCTCCACCACACCTGTTCAGAGAGGGGAGACCGTCACTGCCACCCACGCTAGGGTCCCGTTTTCCAGATCACACCTTTCCCCTCTGCCACCTGTGCCATGAATGCAAAATGAAAGCTCCCTAGGGGGACAAATCATGGTAGCCACGCCAGGGTGACACCTGTGGTCCTAGGATGACATTTGAAGGGACCATCACCACCCAGTGGGCAAGACATGGGCTTTGGGCTCACACCCATGCTGCCCTGTAATAGTTATGTGACCCTGGACTTCACAGTTTCCTCATCTTTACCATGGGAGTGATCATAGTTCCTCTTCCCTAGAGTTTCTTGCACAAAATGAAATAAAGTGGGGAAAGTACTTGGCCAGGACCTGCCCCCTGGTGAACTTTCGAGAAGGGAAACTGTCACAGCATGTGTGGTCTGGGCACCCTGTTCTAGGCAAACCAAGCTCAGCCCGTCTCCAGCTCCGCCTCTCCTGGAGTCTCATCCCTGCTCCTCAAGCATTCACGGCCGGAGATCAAAGTGAGAGAAATGAGTCAGGAGGAGATGCCCGGACCAAGGTCAGGGGTCGTGGACGTGAATTCAGTGCAGGCCCAATAAATGCTGTGGAACGAATGAATGACCGCAGCTTTAATTCAGAAGTTCCTAAACCCACCAAGACTGCTCACTCTGCCCCCTTGTACAGGAGCCAAACATCTGGAAGACCGTCATCAGTCAAACATACTCCAAGAATTAGAGAGTCCAGTCGTAGCAGATGCCACTTGAGGCAAATTATAATTTTAAAAATTTTGATTTTCAGAACAAATTTAGAGAGTAGCTACTTGAAGGACTATTGAACTTCCAAAATGGTTTGTTATGGGGTTTGTGCAAGTGGTGAGCAATTCCCCTCGGGTCTAAGTCAGGAACAGATTGACCGGGCTGTGAGCAAAGCGTAAAGCGAGACCAACACGCACACAGGACCCATGTGGCTTCTGAGGGCGCCACCCGGAGGACCACAGCAGGGTCAGTGACAGAAAGGGCCTGGCTGGCTCCCAGAGCTCTCTGCGCTCAGATGGACTCAGCCTTCAATTTCAACACCAAATCAAAACCAGACTAAAGCCAGCACCACTTGGAAATGAGGGGATGGATTCAGCTTCCAGAAGCAGAACGCTGAGCTCCACGGTGGGGGGGGGGGGATCATCACAGGTAGGACTAGGACATGTTCAGCATCTTGGGGCCAACATCCAATTGATCTGGCACCTCCCTTTCCGGCATACCCATGCCTCTGGTCAGTATTTGCTGAAGAATCAATTTCTGATAGCTTTCTGTGGGGCCGGTGTTTGGCTTCGGGGGCGGGGGGAAAGAATGAGGAACAATGACAAAGAGAAGAGGAGCTAATGCTGTGAATTCTTCAGAGTTCCAGACTGACAGCCTCTCCTGCTCTTCCTGGTGGAGAGCATCCAATCCTGGCTTCATCGGGGCTTGGAGAAATTAGGATTCTGACCACCCACCCTCAAGGCTCCTCATGCAAGCTCTTCTCCACCATCCAAGCGTAAGCTCTTGAGTCCTCAATGGGTCTCTTTTCCTCTATTTAAAATGTAAGCCACACGGGGCGCCTGGGTGGCTCAGTTGGTTAAGCATCTGCCTTCGGCCCAGGTCATGATCTTGGGGTCCTGGGATCGAGCCCCGCATCTGGCTCCCTGCTTAGCAGGGAGTCTGCTTCTCCCTCTCCCTTTGCCCCTCCCCCTCCTCCTGCTCTCTTTCTCTCTCAAATAAATACATTTAAAAAAAGTCTTTAAAATAAAAATAAAATGTAGACTGGAGGCTAAAAGTGGAACAGCTTTGTTCATGCCACAGGCACTATGTGAATTTGTTCTTGAGGAAATCCCGGACTAATCACTGTGGTCCTGGGTAGGTTTTTTTTGGGGGGGGGTTGTTCACTGGCCTGCATGGGGTACAGTTGGACCTGGGCCAGGAGATGCATAAAAATTGGGGTCCATGCCAGAACCAGTTCTGCTGCTTTCTCTTCCGCCATCTCCCTCTTCAACCACACAAACAAAATCCCCAAACCACACAACAATCCGTTCTCCCAGCTGTATTTCTTGCCTCCTTATGAGGGACTGCATGCTCCTTTGGATTAGGGACAGTGTCTGCTTCGTGCATCTGCCCCAATACCCAGCATAGCCCCACACCCCTAAAGGTGTTACATCCTGAAGTCCACACTGATGAGGAGGAGAAAGGAAACACCATAGTAACAGTGTGTTGTGATCATCCTTTGCGCCACTCCCTGGACTGAACACTTGAATGTATCATCTTATTTACACTTCACAGCAGCCCTGCGGGGCAGATAACAGTGCAGTCCCATTTTATGTAGGAGGAAACCGAGGCCCAGAGAGGTTAGCAACATGACCGAGGTCACCCAACGAGTACATGGAAGGGCAGAGAATTGAACCCATGACTCTGAAAGCCTGTGGTCTAATCGCATCTCCTCTACGGGACTTGAAAAGGACTCTGCACTGCCGGGTGGGAAGCTGGAGGCCCTGGAGGGAAGCCGTGCAGCAATACCGCTGCAGGAGTAAAGCACTGTGGTTCCGAGGCCCCCGGGCCCACCTGCTTGCCCAGCGTCAAATGCTATGCCGGGGCTGGCCACGCCCAGCATCTACAGAGAGGCCGTTAGCTCCCCCTGAGTGCTGTCCGGGAGGGAACCGGGGAGGGGGGAGACCCTTACCGTTCTGAGGAAGGATGAACAGCTCCTCTGTGACCTGCCTCTTGAGGCGGCTGTCGTTCGGGGCCTGGGGGCTGGCAGGGGCAGCGGGCTCCTCCGTGGTCCTCAGAGTGTAGTCTGCATAGTTGATGACCTCTGGGGCCGTCACAGCCGGCCTGGGTCCGTAGATGTCTGGGAACTTGAGGAGGGCTCGGGGCTGCACGGGCTCTGTGGACTTTTTAACATTGAACTGCAAACACATATCACTCTGCTTAGTCCGCGAGAGCACCTCCTGCCCGTGTGCCACCCAAGAAAGGAGGCGCCGTGACCTGACCTGTCACGAGAGCCAGAGTGAGGCCTGTGGTTTCACTCTTAGGGGACCCACGCCAGAAGCCGAAATGTCACCTCCAAACCCAGCAGAATCCACGACATCGTGAGCGGCGGCAGGGCGTGATGAGAATCTGGCCCTCTTCAGCCATCCCTCCTCCCCCTCTCCCTTGGTCCTCTGCTGTGTCCCCAGGGCTATCACCCGGGCCCCTTGTCTCTGGTCGCTTCCCGCTCCCTCTTCCACCCAGGGGCTCAGAAGTGCCAGGGGTCCCACCACGCTTCGAACAAAATCCAAACTTCCAGCAGTGACCTACAAGCACTTGCCCGACCCAGCCCCAGAATCCTCCCTTCGCACCCCTCCAGCCACTGACCTCCCTGCTTCTCAGACAAGCTGAACTCTTTCTGGGTCTGATTTCTGGCCCCCAGCCCTTCCCCCGAAACTACCCACTCCCCACCTGCTGTGAATTAAGTCCCTCCCCCATGCCTGTCTCCTCCCTTCCCCATGTCCTGCTCTTGGCTTAATAGCCTTGAGCTCACCCTATATTGTTGTGGGCATAGGTTGGCCTGTTTGTGGCCAGTCCTGTGCGAGCCCCATAAGCCCAGGGATTGTGTCTTGTCTTGATCCTTCTGTGTCCCCAGTGCCCGCAGTGTCTGCTCTCGGGGAGTATGCAATACAAAACTGTGGCTAGGGCTGCCATGTTTAGTTGCATGGTTCGTGCACTGCACAAAGGAGCATAGATGAGGGCAATGGGGGTCAAAATGTAGTCTGTGCACCACTTGCCCAACTGTGTGCCCTGAGGTGGGGGCTTAGTCTCCCTGGAGGAAAGGGCATCTTTTTCTTTACACAAAGGCCTGAGTGCTCGTGAAGCTTAAAGTCTGCAGGGCTGCCTCACACAGACAAGTGGAATCTTCTATCCCTCCCTTAGGGACTGAGATATCTTCTAGCTGAGGGATTCAAACTTATATACCAGGCAGCAATATCAGAAGTCTGCCCAGTCCCTGGGAAATCAGGGACAGAGGGCCAGACCTGGAACTCAAAATGCTGGCTGGGGAGCCCACAACAGAGCCCTCAAGTTGGGGCAGGTACGGAGCCATGGCAGAGTCCCCCAAGAAGCCTCCCGCCCCCCTCGCTGGCCCTCCTGTCTCTCTGCTCTCTGTGGTTGCTGGAGGGGCCAGCCAGGGGTCAAGGCTGCTCTCTCCAGTGACAAGAGTGACCCAGGGGCTGGGGCGTGGGG
>LNAC01000205.1:483574-519376 GCA_002007465.1 Ailurus styani
GGGGGGTGGACGGGGGGAAGGCTGTGCTCCTGACTTGAGCAAGGACTGATGTCTCCATGTCTTTTTATCCTCCATAAAGCGGTGCCCACCTCCAGTCTTTTATCCAAGTCCGCGTTATCTTTTTTTATACTATAGTACAAGGAAACAGAGGCTTGAGGAAGTTCAAGGTCATATCATTGACAAGTGATACATAATTCAGCCTCCAGATATTTTGACACCAAACTTGCATCACTTCCATTGCCCTGTAGCTGCTTCCCCCAAATAAATAAATAAATAAATAAATAAATAAATAAATAAATAAATAAATAAATAAATAAATAAATAAAGTCCGCTTGTGTCTTGGACGCTAGATGCTAAGTGGCGATGGCCATGTCTGGGTTTGGGGCCCTGCTGCTCCCTCCCATTCAACAGTGCAAAGACGCTTGGCTTCCTACTCACCGCTGGACACCCAGCCCCTTCCTGAAACCACCCTATCTGTCACTTTTTGGGTCCAGAACTAAGGCCATTTGGCTGGTTTTGGGGGGATATTTTTGTGGTTTCATATTTGATTTCATCCCAGTTCAAGCGCTTCGGAAGAGGGCTATGTTGACTGATTTCCAGTTGGACCAGATTTGGCTGGTTCTGCATTTTTCATGGGAGAATAATCATCAGGCTCAGTTCTGAGTGAGGTTCACTCTGTGCTGCCTCAAGTCTTCACGTGGCCTGGGTCGGCCTTCCTTCCTACTCACTGGGTCTACATGTATGTGTCCCTGATGAGCTCAGGAGCTATGACAAGAGCTTAAAATGCAGGCCCAGGGGACAAAGTTGGGGTTTTCATGGGTGTCCACCAAAGTCCATCCTTTCCATGCTGCTTTTCCTCCAGATCGCCAGGTTTTCCGAGTCCCACCACAGCAGTAGGTGGCAGAGTTGGGGAGGACCTGTTTATTAGCCTGATCCTATCAGGTCTTGGGTGCTGTTTCCGCCACGAGGGTTGGCACCTGTCCTGGAAAACCGGCCCAGACAGAATGGAGGGACTTGCATTTCACAATGATAGAAGAGATCTTTTCCCCAGCTGGACAGGAAGCCTGTGGCCCTGTCTGGTCACTACAGGATGAGCCAGCCTTAGGACAAAGCTGACATGGTGGACATCAGGGTGGAGAGAAAAAAGGAAACTGTCTCCGGTGACCATGTCCTCAAGCCACTGAATCAGCCAAGCCTGGTGTCCCACCTCTGCACAGGCAGTCACAAAAACAATATTGCCCTTCTTGTGTACCCTGGCTGAGATCGGGGTCTTTGGGATTTGCAGCCGGGAGCCTCCCGAACTGAGGCACTGCCTTGTTCATGAACATTCCAGGACACCAGACCGGTGTAGAGAAACTGCCTTGGGAAAGACACCATTCCCACTTCCTAAATGTCTCAGCATCCAGCCAAAGGCATGCGAGCTCGCTGTCTATACCACATGGTAAGATCCCATGTGGCCAGGGCTCCCTGAAGGGAAGAGTGATTTACAGGTCCTCACTGGGCCAAGAGCAGGTGGTCTGATGGTTGCTTCATGACTCTCTCCAAGTAGGAAAAGCAGCGGCTGATCGCCTAGCCCGTCCTCTTGTCCAACCTTATTTACTGCCTTTCAAAACCCGGGTTCTGCCTCATCTTTCAAGGGCATCTATGTTTCCTCTTTTAACAGCTGGACCTTCAGTGCCCAAGAAGCAGACAAGAGGTTTGGGAGTGAGGGATGGGGGCTGAGAAAGCATCCTGAGTGGGGCTGCAGCTAGAAAGGCCGGGAGGAGGGAGGCCCCCAGGGGGGAGCGGACCCCCAGAGAAGGGTCTGTGCTGGAGCCTAACCCCGCAGGGCACGAGGGACAGGATTTGGAAGTGGGGATCCTCCCTCCACTGCCCCTTGAACCCAGGGTGGAAATATGGGCTCTGAATGAATCAGGGAGAGTTTCCGGGGCACAGACGTTCAACAAAGGAGGAACGCCCACCAGTGCTGACAAGAGCGGCTCGGAGCCAGGAGGCCCCCTGATGGGTCTCTGCATGTTCTCCCGGCCTCGCCTGCCTCCGGGGCCTCGGGCCCCTTGCTCCTGCCTGGTGTGGACTCTGAGCAGCTTCGCCACGCTCATGCCCATCCCACTTCCCTCTTCCCACCTGCCCTGGGCTCTCTCAGTGGTGGCTGAAGCCGTGAGACACCCAGGGACACTGGGCCCGCCCAAGGGCAACCCCGATGTGCCAAGACTTAACACTCCACAGGGTCAGGGGGCCAGGGGGTGGGCGGGCTTGACCATGGGGAGCTGGAAGCCAGACCTGAGTTCTTCTCCTCTCCTCCTGCCCACTCCTCCCAAAAGTATCTTCGGTCACCTCTTGGAAGATGCCACCTCCAACAATCGGCCCTGATGCCAGGGGGTGGCCCGGCTCAAGAATGCCCCTGTGTGTGGCCTCCTCCCCCACTCCCTCCTGCATCCCTTCCGCTTCCTGCTGAAGAGCAGCCCAGAAGCCTCAGGGCAGGCTCAGCTCTCCCTCATCCCGGCTAAGACAGATGGCAGGGGGAGGAGGGGGCGAGCCTTCATTTAATGAACAAATATTTATTGAGCCCTACTACAGGCCAGGTCCTATGCTAAGTGTCAGGAACACAGAAGTGAACGAGACAGATGCTGTCCTTCCCTTATGGGGCCCGTGTGGGAAAAAGAGAAATTAATTATGCAGTTAATGGTCTGTAAACAAACGCTTAACCTTACCAGAGACGTCAGGCGACCCCTTTCGTGACATGATTAATTTTTTTTCACCTAAAGACTGTGTATTACATTGAGCTTTTGGGCTAGGCATCGGTCTTCAAGCATCGCAGCACCCAGGAAGTTATGGGTGGGCGAAGCAGACTCCGGCTGGGAAAGGGGACAGATGGCTTCATCCCTTATGCTTGAACTTAAAAAAAGGAAAGAACAGAGGGGAGAGAGTCAGACAGGGAGCATTTGCAGTATGTCAAATACAGGTCACTACAGCTGGGGTCTGTAGCTAAGCAGAGCAAAGCCCCCTCTCCGGCGGGGCTAAAGAAAGGAGCCTGCCAGCTTCCGTCCCTTTGGCCCCGGATGCTGGTAATCACGCACACTGACATGCAGCCACCGGGGGTCAGGTGTTCAAGCTTCAAAATGAGACAACACAGCTGGAGCCCACGTTCTGCCAATGACTTGCTATACGATCTTGGATCTGATTCACAAACCTCTCTTTGCCCCCAGTTTCTTCCTTCGTAAAATGGGGATGTTGACAATAACACACCTATTTCCTGGGGTTGGATGGAGGATTAGCTAAGTGAACTGGGGTAAAGCTCTCAGCACAGAGGCGAACATTACAACCCCTCAACAAATGTTAGAAATACACGTTTGACCCTGGGGTCTAGACCAGTGCTGTGCAAAGTAGGGTTCGTGCAGTGGGCTCTGCCCATGAACTCTTTTGTAATGAGATGAGTAGATGTTAAAATGAAATGAAACAGGTTCTTCTCCCCCCAGATGGTGTGGGGAGTTCTGGTGTAGACCTAGCTTGTCCCACTAAAGCCACTGCAGCAGGTGGCCCGACAGTGGCCTCCCAGGACCCTCACCTCTGAGTGTGGGCTGGACCTCGTGACTTGCTTCTGATGAAGAGAGTATGTGATGAGAGTATCACATGGGAGATTAGCTTGCAAGAGAATTAGATTTCATCTTGTCTGCTCCCTCTGACAAGCAGGCTGTGATGTTGAGAGCTGCCTGGGGAGCCTGGGGAGCCACGGCTGGCAAGGGGGGAGAGCAGCCCGTGATGAACTGAATCCCGCCAACAATTTGGACGTAGATACTGCCCCAGGCAGACCTTGAGATGACCGTAGCCCTGAGCTGGACGACCCAACTACATCAGGACCAAATTCCTGACCCTCAGACACTGAGACCTGGTGTTATTTTAAGCCACTAATTTGGGGAATGATTTGTTAGACAGCACTAGATAACTAATACCTCAGTTCGGGAGAATGTTCCAAGAAGGCATAAAAAATAGAGCAACTTCTACACATCCACCCGCATGGCTAAAATGAAACAGAGTGGCAACACCAAGTACGGGCAAGGAAGGGAGACAATGGGAACATTCATGCATTGCTCGGAAGGGAAAACAGGAAACCCCTTTGGACGACTGGGAGTTTTGGACACGGTAAACTTCTGTCTACCCTATGGCCCAGCAATTGCTCTCCTGGGTATTCATCCAAGGACAATGAAAATATATGTTTACACAAAGACTTATCCATGAATACCGGTAGTAACTTTACTCATACTGGTCCCACGCCAGCATCAGCCCATGTGTCCATCAACAGGAAAATGGATAAGTAAACTGCGGCCTATTTTCATGATGGAATATGCCTCAAAAATAAAAAGAGATGAATTCTGTGTAGGCTCAACAACAGAGAAAAATTACAAAAATGTACTGAAGGAAAAAGGCACCATATGTAAGAATATATACCGTGTAATTCAATTTCTACCACTAGTGCTTCACTCGGGAGACACTTGCAACGTCTGGACACATTTTTGCTTATTACAATGGGCAGGTGGAGGCTGATCCTGGGTGGAGGCCAGGAAGGCCGCCAGCCATCCTTCCATGCCCGGGACAGGTGCCTATGACGATGACTTAGCCAACCCAAGATGTCAGTAGTGCCGACTGAGAAACATTGATTTACACGAAGTTTTAAAACAGGTAAAACAAATCAATTGTGATAGAAATCAGAAGAGTGGATGCTTTTGGGAGAAGCCAGTGGTAAGAGGCATGTCAGAGGTGTGGTTACAGCTTACAAGATAAATATTTGTCAAAACGGATGAAGCTATACACTTCACAGTATGTGCGTTTCACTGCATGTGAACTGTACCTCACCAATAATTTAGAGAGAGGTACACACACACACACACACACACACACACACACACACACACACACACACCTCGACCCATCCTGCTGCATTAGGCTTTCTGAGATGAGTGTCAGAATCTGAATGTTCAGGGGGTGCCTGGGTGGCTCAGCCACTTAAGCATCTGCCTTCAGCTCAGGTCATGACGCAGGGTCCTGGGATCGAGTCCCACATCGGGCTCCCTGTTTGGTGGGGAATCAGCTTCTCCCTCTCCCTCTGCCCGCCACTCCCCCTGCTGTTCTCTCTCTCTGTCAAATAAACGAATAAAATCTTTAAAAGAAAGAATCTGCATGTTCAGCCAGTGTCCCAAGTGGTTCCTACATACAGCCCCCTCAGAACTGTCTGTGGACTTATGTTGAGGACTCACCAGTCTCTGGATCAACATTTCTCAAACTTTCCCTCCAAAGCAGCTCCAGAGTCAGAGAAAGGTAACACAGACTCTAGAGATGGGAAAGGTTTCTGGAGCAATTGGGAAGCTTTCTTGAAATCTCCCCCGCTATCATTAAAATTCATGTGAGCCTTTGTATTTGGCACCATTGACTATTTTAGGACAGAAATGTTTTAAATGATCACCAGGAAGGAAAATTTGCCCTTGTGTATTTTGTGACTTGAGATATTTCCCAGGATGCTGGCTCCACCTCCAACATACTCACACACATGCACGCTCTCACACATGCTCACACTCACACACACACACACACACAAACACACGCACACTCTCTCCTAACGGAGAAGCAGGATTCTCTCCCTAATGTCTGGACAATGGGCAGTATGTCCTTTAGGTCAAGCTAAGAATTCACAGAAATAGTCATTTTGCTGCTAGGGAAGGACCCACTCCTGGAGGCTGAGTCTGGGAGCGGGAAGTTCTTCCAGCCATATAGATAATTCTGCCAGGGAAAATTTGGGGTGCAGCCATAGAGGCTCTTAACCAATCCAAAGGCTTGGTCCCTCCTGCCTATTCCCTCTAGAGAACATCCTGGCACACACCTCCAACTGGTGGAAGCTTCATGGTTAACAGGCTGCTTGTTAACCTCCCTGTATTACTCAGGCAATATAAATGCCGTGTAACAAACAAACCCCACACCTAAATGGCTGAGCACAGTAAAAGCTGATTTCTTACAGTCTTAGAGGGTCTACTGGCCCTTCGCCAGATTCAAGAGTCCCAGCCTCTTCCACCTTGTGGTTCTGCCCCCCGGGCCCTGCCCTGTTCGGATATGAGCTCACTGAATCCCCACAATAATCCTATCAGGAAGTATTCCTAGGATCAATCCCATTCTTCAGATAGGATGCACCACCTGCTAGTGAGTGGTAAGGCCTCGATTCAAAACCAGGAGGACTCACTCCAGAACCTGACACTGAACAGGTCTGCCCTGCTTCTGGCCCCTTCCTCCATCTCCTCTCATCTCCAGTCACACTTTACCAAAGCTCAATGGTGTCTTCCTGCCATGGAGACTGACGCCTGGGCCATTGGGTGGTCCCACCACCCTAACTCTGCCTCTTTAGGCAGAGGAACAGGCTTGTAAGCGCTGCTTTCCACACTTGGATGTGCGTAATTCCCACCCGCAGAAGTGAAAAATCCCGATTTTTTCTGAAACCCCCAGGCCCAGGGATTTGATTCAGGGGGGTAGGTAGAGCCTGGGGAACGTGCATGTCTATGCAGTTCCCCATTGTGACTGTAACGGGGCGGTCCCTGTGGCCCACATGGGGACACCCTGGTTTCGTAAAGGCCCCAGCAATCCAGGTGGCACAGGTGTAGAAATGCCCTCTTGTGTGGTGAGCCATTCCTGAGCACAAGCTCCCTGTCTCTCAGCAAGTCCCCTCAGGTCCCCGGTTACTGGTCAGGTAGCTCTCCCACTCCAGGATAACTGCTGGTACCAGATCTCTACTTCTTAGAGGCTTATGGGCAAATCCACAGGGTCAGGCCCTGGGGGAGGGTGTACTCTGGGGGAGGGCACACCTCCAGCTGCAAGGTTGAAATTCACTTTGAAGGAGCAGCTTATCTTTGGGTCCAGGCACCACGCAGTGTTTCCATGGTAACTCAGCCACCGCTCCATCTTCCAATATCCCTTCCAACACCTTCTCTTCTGTTTATTGCAAGTCTGTGTCCCTGATGCATTTTCAACTCCCGGTCCCTTGGGACTCACCTGCTACTTTCCTTCCCCTTCTTTGTTATTTTAAAATCTAAAAAGGCTAGTTTGTGGTCCACCCAGGACACTCCCTCACCCCTCGCTGGTACCAAATGCAGCAGACCTGGAGCTGCAACAGACAAGGAAGCCTGTGGGTGAATTAGCCTTGTTCTCAGGTGGGTAAACGTGCCTCTCGACCGGACAAGAATGAGACCCAACAGAAAACAAGGCCCAGCCCAGTGTCCACCTTTCTCTGCTGGTCGCCATTCATCCAATCATTTGTTCAACATCTGTGAAATCTCTAGATGCTAGTCAGCTGCAGGAACAGCACTGTCTGGTCACTTCCCTTGTGGAGCGAGCATCACAAGGGAAGTAGAAAGCAAGAAGTCACTAGATGCAAAAAAGCAATCTCAGGGACAGATGGTAATGAGGGGTGAGTGGAGGGAGGAGAAGTGGTGCCCACTTAGAATGTGAGGGTCAGGAGAGGCTTTTTAAGCTAAAACTTGTGGGCAAAATCCCTCCCTAGCATTAATCATGTGTCAGATACAAGTGTAAGTGGTTTACTTGAAGGGTTCCATTTAAGCCTCACAGCCTCCTAAAGGAGGTGTTATTTATTATCCCCACTTACAGAGGAGGACATTGAGGCACAGAGAACAAAAGTCTGAAGTCCCACAGTTACCTGGATGCAGAGCTGTTATTCGAACCAAAGCACGTGGCATGGAGCCTTTACAGCTTGACCATGACATTCCCTGCCCGGGCGAGACCAAGGAACCAAAGATATGATAGTCTGTTATCTTTTTAAGGTATTGGATAGATCTAAGGAGAAGCCACTGGGGCTGGTGTTGGAGGGGGGGGAATCCCCAGCTATCACTTCATTCATTCCATCAATCACTGTTTGCGACTGAGAACCTGATGTGAAGGAGCCCACAGCCCACACTGGTCCCAGCCCTCACACACCGTGTGGGGGGAGGAGTGGGCAGTGGTTCAAATAATAATAAACACTGTGATGAGATCAGCAGTGAGAGACAGAGTCTAGAGGAGCACATCACATCGCCTGGGGGTGGATCTCAAGGTGGGTGGTATGCATTCAAGGGAGGAGATTTTCAGGAAGATTTGGAGGCTCTGATTTGGGGTTGGGCACTCCCTAAAGTAGGAGCATCGGCTTGACGCTGGAGAGGTGAGAGAAGGACATTCTGGACCAAGGCTGTGGCTGGAAATTCTACAGTGTGTGCAGAGAACAGTGGGGACAGCTAAAGCTTAAAGCCCCACAAGCAGAGGAGGGACATGAGTGTTGCCCTTCTCCCAACATTTCCAGCATAAACAGAACTCAAAAAACAAAACCATTCTGTGGGACCAAAAGCCACACAATGGCAAAGACCGTGCCTGGAGATTTTCTTCTCCTCGGGGGTCCCACATTGACTTCATTAGTCAATCGCAGTGGCTGAAGGGGCAATATGGCCGCCACCTCTGGACTACGGCCTGCATGCCAGACGCTCCTTGAAGAGCTACAGACTTTACCTCACACCACCTCACACAACCCTATAGATAAGCGCCTAATCGTTTCCCTACTGTACACCCTCATATATTAATAAATAAAAATAGCCTAATTCTTTACAAAGGAGGAAACTGGGGCTCAGGGAGTTTGAGACGTGTCCAAGATGCTACAGCTAATGTATGACTGCTCTGGACTTGGAAGCCAAGTCCCCTCAAAGCCCCAAAGCCAGGCTGCTGACCACAACACGACACAGCACGGTTCCGTGGGGGCCATCTCTGGATACCGTCCATAAACAGGTGGAAGCGGGGACGTCCCATGAATTGTTTTTAATTGGCTGGCAGGTGCCTCATCATTAGACTGATAACCCCGACCCCCACCCACCCACCCAGCTGGCTGGGTTTTTTTAATGAAGTGTCTGGATGTTTGGGCAGCAGCTTCATTACCGCTCTCAGTCCTGAATACGGGCTGGACGTTCTTTGTGCCGAAAATGTGTCTCGTTTGCGACAGGAGCCAAGACAACAGTAAGACTATGTTGTAAGCTCATCAGCATCCGTCATAAGTGTTGTTTTGAAGCCAGGATGTTTGAAAGATCAGAGAATACCCCTTTGGCCACTAGCCAGGGGCTCAAACTCAGTCTTGCTACCCCTTCCAGCCCATCCTTATCCTCCATCTCCAGCCGCCATAGCAGGGCTGTGGCCAGTGGGGCCAATGGGATTGACTCTGTCAGCACTTGCCCCCCATGCCCACTGTATTGGTTTCCCAGGGGCTTCAAACTCTGTGAAACCATGTCTGTGTGTACAAGGAAGATCTCAGTACTACATCATCAACAATTTCTGTAGGATGAGAACACAGATGTTTACGGTTGGTTTCTGTGGCCTTAAGCAACTGTCCATTTGAATACTTAAGACATTTTTTCTCAGGTTCTTATCTGTGGGTGCTCATCCCTAATGTTGAAATGTCATTTTGGCATGGAAGACTAAGAAATCTGGTTAGAGGCCGGTTTCCTTGACATTGAATTCAGGATCTTCTTTCAGAACATCTATAGGATTTTTTGATTCTATGATACTTGACAGTTGATGAAACTATTGACAAAGGCAACAGTGTTTAACCTTGTTGTTAAATGTGAGGTAAGGTCCTGAAATTTGATACTTTTTTCCCCCCACTTACAAAATAACGTTCAAGGTTATTCTCATGATAATACCTCCTTCACACATTTGCATTCTGATAAGCTTTTCTTAGTGGGCAAGAAAGGAGGTAAATTCTGTAAAAGCCTTTTCGTGTGAATGTCATCCATCACACTTAATGCGGTGCAGAACACACATGCAGAGAACAACTAAGGGAAGACATCCATCCTCTTCTGGCCAGACACTTGGAAAGCACCTCATTTTCCAACCCGGTGGTTTAAAAAACAGCCAAGTTGTAAAGTGTGGCTTCAGAACAGGACAGTGACTGTTTTACCAAATCCTCCTTATATTTTGGTTTGAAGCCCAAACCCTCCAATTTCTCACCAATAACATAGAAATCCACACACACTTGTTGCCCACTAACTATGGACTCACCCACCCTTAAAACCAACACCAGATACGTGAATAAGTCCCTGCCCTCAGGAAGTTTACTACGCCATGGTAGAGATGACATATTTCATATACAGGAAAGATCAACCGCTTATCCGAGAACTCTCCTGTGTCTGGGGCAGACAGAACCAATCAGTTAAAGCGTTCTTTAACTTTCCTGCTCAGACATGGCCTGTTCTGCTCAGGGCTCTGGGAAGCCACTAGAAGTGAATAAAAACTGGTATACAAGATGAAAGCTAGATGCTCTCTGCTTTCTCTGATACAGACATACAAAAAGATAAGTAAGAGTCCGATTAAATCCCCATGATTCTCAAAGGGCCATATGTCTAGACAATGCAAAAGACTATGGAGGGGATCCTCATTGTTTGTAAGGTCAGAGGAGGCTTCCTGCAAGAGGGGCTTCAGCCCAACGTTCAAGGAAAACTATGGACAGGAGAGGCAGGGTTAGCTCGGATGGAGAAAGTGGAACGATGTGGGCAGAGGGGTGCATATCCGGGGCCCAGGGAGTCTGGCAAAGCAGCTGAAGAGAAAGTTTGGGATTAAAAAAATGGATTTGCAAAGGAACAGTAGGCCAGGCCATGAAGAGTCTTGAATACCCAGCAACAGATTTTGAATTCTAGTTTATAAAGAGTGGAGAGACGCAGATAGCTAGTGAATAGGAACATGATAGGAGCTCTATTTGCAGTAAATCAGACTAGCAGGTGCATGCCGGAGGGACCGGAGGCGAGAAGGCCAGCCCACGGCTGGTGAGAGGAAGCGAGCGGCTGGTCCAGGGCATACTCGTCCCGAGGAGAGAGGAAAGCAGCATGCGCGACACGTCCCCAAGGAAGCTTCGAAGGTGCTCCTGGGTGGAGCGGCGTGTAGGCAGAGGGAGGAGTCTGAGAGAGCTGCATTAAGGGAAGCCACCACAGTCACTAGCCGGCAGGGCTTCTTTCCTGAAAAAGCATCATCTCTGAGGGTCACTGAACGTCTACAGCCACAGAAATGATTGTGCAACAGATCATCTCTTCGTAGTGACTTTTGTGAGAGATTGCAAGGCACGGCCACCAAAGAGGTGCTTCTGACATTGACCTCCAGGTGGCCACCTGGGTGACCCAAAGCTGCGGAGGATCAGACAGCTGCTAACTTTTAAATGGGCTGCACACCCAGTGGATTTCCCTCCTGCATCACACAAGCTGACATTCCAACAGGCTACCAACCGTCGCAAACACAGGATTTGATTATGGAAGGTCAGTAATATGGAGGATCTGGCTCCAAGTTACTATGAATGTCAAAGAGTTTTCCTCGGCTCATGTCAGGCTTCTTGAAATGAGAAAAACAGCTGAACTTTCCTCCCCGCATGAGCTCCAGGATGGGCAGGGCACCCGGCTAGAGGCTAGACCTCAGGGAAACCATGCCAGAGGCTGGACCAAACAGAAACCAGGCTAGAGACTAACGAGAGCAGTTTCTAAACAAGGAAGCCTTGTGCAAACAGGACTTGATCACTGTTGACTCTGACCTTTGCCAGTCTGTACCCCCTCTCTCTGATGTGCAGACTCTCCCTTTGTCATTATTAATTATCAGGGTTGGTAATAATAGCCAACGTTGATTGAAAACCCTATCAGTAAGGGTTTGGGCAAGAACACAAGGCAAGTTCAAAGTGGGCCATTGAGGAGAGTTTCATAAAGCAGGTATTTACAAGGTTGGGGAGGTTTCGTACAACAACATGGAATGGAGACTTCTGGAGCCAGGAGTAGTTGGCACTGCTCACAGCCCTAGACCGGGCCTTCTGGGACCGGGGCACGTGGGCAGGGAGATTGGGGAAAGGCAGTGCACTTGGGTGGGAGTGGCAGGGAAGGGAGAAGGATGCAGAGGGTGGTCTAGAAGCAAAGGGACAATGTCCAGCCCAGCCCTTAAGTTCTGGGCACCACCCTACTTGGATTACCTGATTGAACCCCCATGACTTGGTGACAATGACATGGTTCATGGATGGCCACACTGAGGCACAGAGAGGTCAAGTCACTAGCTAGCCATCACGCAGCAAGCAAGAGGCAGACTGAAACCAGAACCCAAAGCTCGAGGGCTTCATGTCCTTCACTCATCTCGTGTGTCACATCCCATCAGGTTACAGGAGTCATTTTGATGACAACTTAGTTATTCATACTATTTATTAATCCAATAACTATTTCATGGACTGTTGTATTTAGTGCGACCCCCCCAAAGGCTGCCTGGAGGAGTCACAGGAGCTCGGTTTCCAGAGGCAGCGGCAGCCAGAGTCACCCTTCTGCTCCTGAGGAGGCCAAGGGCCCTGTTGTGATTCTACTGAGGACGCCCCAGGAACTTGGGGCGGGTGCCCAGAGCTCAGGCCATGGCCCAGGGAACTGCAAACACACCAGCAGCCTCAACCTCGCCTTCCAGACACTAAGTCACAGGTACAGCTCACCACAGCACGCAGCCTGCCCGATCCTCCCTGTGGCCCTCAGGAGTTACAGATTCAGGGCGCTCCTTCCTCAGAGTCTCCTGTTGCCCTAAAATGAAAAATTCCAGAAACACCCCAGGGCAGGCCTAACTAGCAGCTGACTCCTCTGGTCTTCTTAAGAATTCAAGTCTGTCAATTATTCACCGTACCACGGGGGCCCTCACCCCACCCCCTACCCGCCTTGTGAAGGGACCTAAGGATGCTTCTGGCACCTTTGACCCTGGTGGGCACGAGGCCCTCAGGGCGCCCGCGGCCGCGCCCCCCTCTTCCAGCCGCTGCCGGCGCCCCCCACAGCTGTTCTCCCACCCCTAGGAGCCTTCTGACCAGGCAGCCCTCTGCTTTCTCTCCAGTTTCTTCCCTTGGCAACCTTCCCCATTGGATTCCACGGGCCAGCATTTCAACAACACCTTTTTAGTGTCTAAAGATCCCCTTGCCTTTCCGCCCTTCCCTGATGCAAAACCCCAATGTTGGATGAACCCGCTACACGGTGATGCCTGTGCCCAACAGTCCGGCCCTGTGGGAGGGTCACTCTAGGGGGGGGGGCATGTCCCACGACAAATTCATGGTCAGCAGCCTCACACTGGATCCCAGCCCTGCCCCGCAATCCTACCATTTCCCTAACTCCTTCCCCGAGCTCACATTCTGGACGCTATCGCCTCAGGCTTCCTCCACAGACAAAAAGGAAGCCACGAGAACAGGGCCCGCTTCGTGTCCTGCTCACAGACATCCACCTGCTCTCCCTTGGCTGGAGGGACAATAAGGCCGCCCCCGTCCTGTGACACCACGGGAAGTGCACCCCTCGCTCTCTGCCTCGGGGACCAGCCCTTCTGTCCAAGCCTGGTACCCGTCCCCACTTGTGGGAGCCCCAGCTCTCCTCCTCTCTCTTGAACGTTCATCTTTCTCTTGCAACTGGCTCCTCCCCCACTAGCTTCAAACGTGCTCAACATTTCACTGGCTTCTTGTCCCCTGCTCAGCCCCTGTCCTCGCCCTCTCCGCCCCTTGGCAGCCAGGCATCTCAAAACAATCTGCAGTACTTGGTGCCCTCCTTGCTTCCTCACTCCCCTTCTGTGTGACAAGCCATTCCCAAAGGGCCCTTGTCAACTCAGCGGAAGGTCACTGTTGGTCTCCAAGGTCACCGATGACCTTCACCCTCTAATTCCTATGGATTTTTTCAGTCCTCTCTTCCTTGACTTTTCTGTAGCAGGTTCGCATGTGAGGATTTCCTTCTTAAGAAAGCTTTTTCTCCTGTTATTAATATTCCTCTGACATTACATTCTCTAGGTTCTTCTCCTTCCTCTCTGGCCACTCCTCCTTCTCATGAAATGCTGGTGTCAGTCAGGACTTCCCAGGCTCTTTCCCTGTCGTTCTGCCTTCTTGCTAGGTGGTCTCAGCCATGCTCATGCCTATGATTGCTGTCTCCTACAGATGACTCCCCAACACACATCTTTGGCTCCCTGGTATGCATCACAGCCACACTGGGAGCTCCGGACCTGCCAAACCACTGACATGATTGTCTTCGTGCAGATAGCACAGAGATGCCTTGCACACTCCCTGCACAAAAGTGAACTCATGACTTCAAATCCATGACCTCATTTTTGCTGAGTGTTCCCCGTTTTGCTAACTACTACCACCATCCAGTTGGGTAAGTGAAAACCACAGGTGTCATCCCTAACTCCTCCCTCTTCCTGAAGCCCATACCCAACCCATAGGCAAAGCCGGTCAATCTGTTTTCAAAACACCCGGCCAACCCACTGCTGCCATCTTATCGACCCAAACCATCAGTCTTTCTCTGGGCCTTCCCTTGGTCTCTCTTTCCACTCTTTCCCCATCCAGAAGGATGATTTCACAGCCCAAATATAGCCATGTCACATTTCCCTGAAGACCCTTCAGTAGCTTCTGTTGCTCTTGGGATAAATATCCAAACAATTCTGGTGGCCCAAAAGGTCCTGGGTGGTCCCGCCCTAGTGACTGGCTCCTTCACCTCATTCCCTCCTGTGCTTTTTGTACTCTCCCCACTTCAACCTACATCCAGTCCCTCCTGAGTGATATTTCTTCTTTCCACAAGGCCTTTGCACATGCCCTATGCCTAGAAGACTGCGAATATCATCCCCAACACCTTTACCTAGTAAATACCACTAACTGTATGTCATAGGGGTATGCAAGACTGTTCACTTGAAGGGAATAACAGAACTTCATTTTATAATTTATTTTTATCTCATTGCCTTTAAAGATCCATTCTGTGCATGTTTTATTATATATATTAGTAGAGCAAAATACATATATATATGTACACACTTTATAAAGAATTAAATACACATGTACAAGATACATGCTCAATATTTTTACTGAAAGGAGTCTCCAAAAATGCTGACAATCAGAACAGTAATCAGCTATCACTTCTTGGGAAGACTCCTACGTCTCTTACCACACCTAACACAACTATAGACTTATATTCTTTTGTGCAACTGTGTGAGGAACATCTCTACCCCTAGAATCTGAGCTACAGCAATTCAAAGACACTGTCTGTCTGGTTCCTGCAGTGCCCCCAGTACTCAGTGCCTTGTACGTAGTAGGTGATCAAGAAATATTTTTTAAATGAATGAATATCCTAGAAGTAGATTGTTTGTGCTCTCCTTCCCATCCTTACAGAAGGCTTTTCATTTCTCACACCTGGAAGGTTTCATGGACTCTCTCTTTCCTGTATGGTGAAGACACACACAAGTCCCTGTTTTCATAAAAGATCCACAAGAACATGATTTCAAGATATGTAATATATACTCTGAGCAATGCCAGGTGCTGAGTCCACTGGGTGCTTCCAAAAGTTACCTTACTTAGTCTTTAATATGACCTTAGAGAATGTGATCATTATCCCTGCTTGTTGATAAGAAAAGTGCGATTCACAATGGTCCAGGTCATTTAGCTGGAAAAAGGTGGAGGCTTCCTTCAAATTCAAGTTTGGGGTCTAAGCCTAATTTGCTTCCTAGTCAATCTCAGCAGCTTGATTGTAAAATGACCATTGTCATTCTAAGAGGCAATTTCCTCTTTTGAGTGATCTCAAAAAACTAGATTGTGATTAAGCCCTCTAATCCTGGTGAATATCCAGAAACAAATGCAGGTCTACCATGTCACAGTTCCAGGCAGGTTACCGAATTTCATGTCCACTTCTTTCTGTTCTTTGTCTCTGTGTGGTTTGCAATGAGGTTGTCGAACAAAGGGCAACAGTCATGCTGCTACATAAAGGATCTGTTCACTGACAAGGTAAGAAATGTGCTCTTTGGAAGTCATGCTGGCAGGGATGGTGCCCCAAAGTCCTCCAGATCACATTGCTGTTTAACTATGGAGTTTTATCCCTTGATGTACCATGCTGCCTCCTCCATGTCTCTCTGATGGACTTGTCCTTTCTTCTAAGGGAAGGGACTGAGCTAAAAATGGAAATGCATCTCAGGATGCTTGCAGTGGACTGTGGGAAGGAGGAGGGGGTCTGAGAGAGAGCAGAAATCCCTCTACACTTACAGCTGTTTTCATGACATCTCCTACCTGCTCACCTGCCCTGCCACACGGCTGTCCCACAACCTTACCTTCGCCTCCCACCTTTGTCCTCTCCAAAGTGGGATTCTTCCCTCTGAAAAGCCAAGTCTCCATGACCCTGCTTCAATAAGCCCCACCCCTCTCATCACGCCTTTCTCAGCAGCAAATCCAAAACTGTATGGTGGGTGATGCTTGTCCAAGTAAAATGTGGTCTCCATGGACATTAGCCCATTGGCTTTGCTGCTGAAGGTTTTTAAATTGTCTCCAATGTTAACCAAGTGAACAGAGACTCAGAAGGGAGGGAAATGAATAGAAGGCGAGGCTGCCATGGCCTCCAGGCATGTCTCGATTCCTTGCTGTATCACCAAAGGCGAGCACAGAGATGCTTCAGCATGCTTGCTGCTGTGCTTGGGATTTTTATTTTGACTGCAAGAAGAGATGGTAGCCCCATTATCCCTTCCACTCCATCCATTCAACCATATAACCATTCATCCATCCACCCATCCATCCAAACATCCATCCATCCACCCATCCATCCTCTGACTCAGAAAGCCATTCAACATTTCTCCTCAATTCTCTGGCCATCTGCCAGCCGTGCTCAGTTTCTCTATGAAGGAGCATTCTGTCTTGGACTTACTGAGTGGAGGGCAGGGGAAGCCCAGGAGATATGTCAAAGTACCCTGAGGTCTATGCCAGATGGACAAGACTCACTTTCACAAAATTCTCATAGAATGCTCCTCCTCTTTTCACCTATTCATATTCATGTATGCAACTACTAACTATTTGACTCTGATCTATTCATGGAAATGTGGTAGCTAGCCAATGTCAGAGCACGATCACTCATAGTCCATTGTTTTCAATGAGAAAAGTCATAATGCCTTCCATGTCCACCCAAAAACCTCAATCAAGTTCCCAAAATATCACACCCTTAAACTCCACGTAAAAATATCCCAGGAATTTTCTATAATATAAATCAATTGGAACACCTTTCTCTTAATTAGCATGTCGGGAACGTCTTCCTTGGTGGGAAGGTTCGCGCGTGTGTGTGTGTAATGTACTGACCCCACACAGGACCAAGGTTCCACCTTCTGGCATCGCACTGTTCTGATAATGTCAATACATAAACAAATGATATTGAAAGATACTCAATACCCTCACTAGGACCTGGGTTTGTAGGATGCCCGGTGTGTGGGTGAAGCAGACTGGGACCCACGAGGGCTACAGCTCAGGAGGGAAGGGTGGGGAATGTGACAGTGATAACACGCAATGTATGTGAAGTGTAGAGCAGGTGTAAGCATGCAAGTACACATTAGTCCAACAGGGGAGCCAGGACTGCCACACGTGGTCTCCTACTATAAGACTCCAAAGCCACAAAATGTTTGCGTAGGTGTGCCCTTGTGGATTCATTGCCCGTGACAATGTTTGATCACCGAGAGGAAATGTTTTAAAAACTTGCCAGATACTGATGAGTATTTTAAAAATGAGAAGTTGGGGGGGGCAGTGAGGCGTGCCTGGGTGGCCCAGTGGGCTGGGCGTCTGACCCTTGCTTTTGGCTCAGGTTATGGTCTCGGGGTGGTGGGATCAAGCCTTCTTGGGGGTGGGGGTGGGGGCATAAGGTAGAGCCTGCTTGGCATTCTTTATCTCCCATATATTCTGCCCCACCTCTCATGTGCGTTCTCACTCGCTCTCTTAAAAAAAAAAAAAGAAAAAAAAAGAAAAAAAAACAAGAGTTTGGATTTTTAAAAAATTAAAAGCCTAAAAAATACCACAGTGAAATGCCACTTCACACCCACTAGGATGGCTATAACAAAAAAACAACAGAAAAGGAAACTCACAACTGCTGGCAGGGATGTGAAGAGATTGGGAGTCTCAGACACTGCTGGTAGAAATGTAAACAGTGCAGCCGCCATAGAAACCAGCTTGGCTTGCCCTCAGAAAGTCAAGCAGAGAATTACCAAATGATGTGGGAAGTCCACTCCTAGGTATCTCCTTGGGAGAAGGGAAAACAGGTCGTCCCACAAATACGTGTGCAGGGACATCCACAGCAACACCTTCACAACAACCAAAGGGCTACTAACGACTGGGAAACCTTGCTTTGAGGATGGAGGAGGAGAACTTCACAGGGTTACAGGCTAAGAACTAAGGGGTTCTATATGCATGTTAGAATCAACATACACATGTATACAATCTCTAGCCAATGTCCACCCAGACATCCATCAACTGATAAATGGATAAACAAAATGAGACAAATACACATAATGGGGATATTATTCAGCTGTAAGGATAAAATTCTGATATAAGCCACAAAGTGGATGCATCTTGAGAACATGATATGCTAAGTGAAAAAAGCCAGAAACAAAAGGTCACATATTTTATCATTCCAAATATGTCAAACATCCAGAATAGGCAGATCCATAAGGACAGAAAGCAGGTGGGCGGTCACCAGGGCCTGGAAGAGAAAGGGGACTAGAAAGCGTGTCTGCCCGGTAGGTACGGAGTTCTCTTCAAGGGGGATGAAGATGTTTTAAAGCTGGATGAAGGTGAGAACAAAGTGCTGGAACCACGTGACAGTGTGATTCCTATGCTTTAGAATAGTTCATTTTATGTGAATTTCACCTCAGTTAAAAAACAGTTTTGAAATTAACTATATCCTTCGTGTTATCCGTGCTCATCATATAGGCACTGATCAAATTTGAAACAGGAATGAATAAATGAATGAGTGAACCTGTCCCTGGTCTAAAACCCCCTTCTGGCCCCAGGCCACTCCCCAGCCTCATCATACACCAGGCCCTGCCTACTCTCTGCTTTTCAGGCACACTGACCTTTCTCTGGGTCCTTCTAAGTGCTAGGTTTCTGTCACAGAACCTTTGCATGGCCTCATTCCTGTCTGCAGCCTGTCACACCTGTCCCCATTGCCTGGGTTAACTTCCCGTCCAATCCAGCTCCTCAGCTTGGCCATCGCTCTGTCCAAGAAAGCATTCTCTGACCTTCCTTTTTTTTTTTTTAAGATTTTATTTATTTATTTGACACAGAGAGAGAGAGATCACAAGTAGGCAGAAAGGCAGGCAGAGAGAGAGGAGGAAGCAGGCTCCCTGCCGAGCAGAGAGCCCGATGTGGGCCTTGACCCCAGGACCCTGAGATCATGACCTGAGCCGAAGGCAGAGGGTTTAACACACTGAGCCACCCAGACGCCCCTTCTCTGACCTTCCTGACTGGGTCAGTTCCACCTTACACTCTCATAGCACTAGAACTTTCATATTGCCTTTTCATTTATCTGTACTCTTCTCCTATTAACTCTGGTCTTCCATTACAACATAAATTTCATGAGGGCTGAGGATGGGCGAATGTGTTGTTGATGAGTTCATACTGTATCCCCACCCCCAAGCACAGCACCTGGCACATAGTATGTGGTCAATAAAAATAATCAAGTGAGGAAGGGAAGGATGGAGGTGAGAGAGAGAAATCTATCTACTCTTTCCATCTGTTTGCCTTCAGAAATCTACTAACACATTATTTCTTAACAAATTGGCTAGAGAGGGCCCTTTGTACGCATGTGTATGTTGATTCTGACATGGACATATAGAATCCCTTAGTTCTCAACACGTGTCCCCATGAATCTCTTTTCCTCCATCCTCAAAGCAAGGTTTCCTAATATTTGTTAACAAGAAATAAGTTCCGCAGGGAGTGAAGGCAATGACACTGAGTTACGCACGGTTGCTGATTGCTGGGATATTGAAGGTCAAGTAGTGTAGATGGTCTCCGGGTGTCCTGATTCCTCCTGCCAGTCTCTGACCCTGGGATGGCCAGTCACTCTTTACCCTGCCTCCTCTTTGTCTTCTGGGTCTGCTTCTTCCCCATCTGACTGATCTCTCCCCTTCCTTCTGACTTTGCCTTACCCCGCTCTGATTTCTCCTCTGGGCATTTCCTCCTCAAATGGCCTATCTTTTCCTCTTCCTGCACCCCAGCTACTTGATGGTAAATGGGGCCAGGGTCTGAAAATCAGAAAATGTCTAAAGATGCAGCAGTCCTTTCTCCTGCAGTGAACACACGGTGCTAGTGAACCGTCAGTCCCGTGAAGAGAAGAGTCGGGCCCCTGAATTGTCTTGGATTATCTACATGCTGCATCAGAGGAGAAATGAGAAAGGGAGGGAGACACGACGGGTCTGGGACCACTGGGAAGGGATTGTGGACACAGACTTCGGGTCCATGTTATATCTGGAAGGGCCTGGTGTTGCTGCTGGGTGTGTGCTCATCTCTCCGAAATAATCTATGCTAATTTCTTGATGAAAAATTCATACTCTCTTCCATGTTGCTAAGCAACCAGCCCAAACATGTTTACTGTGTAAATCTCTCCAGAGGGCCCTGGGCTGCACCCAGGGTCTGAAGTGGAATGGACCTAAGAGGCAACAAAGCCATCACAAGCTTTGAGAAAGGCTTCTGAAGCTGACCTGCAAAAATGCGTATTTTTGAGACTTTGATGCCACATCTAGGGAAACACAGTGGTTCAAGTGTAATTCTGAGTAGCTTTTCTCGGCTAACCTCCAGCCTATGGGTCCAAATGTGGGCTCAGGAGCGAGACTTTCTAAATTTGATTTCCTACTCTGCCACTAAAATGTTGCTTAAGTGTGCTGTGTTTCCCATCTGTAAAAGGGAAACAATAATTGCACATATTTCATAGGGCTACACTGCAAGTATAAAATTAATAAGATTAAAGAGGGCTTCACACACATAAAGGACTCAAACAATGTTAGTTTTACTATCGCTATTACAGAAATGCTTTTATTTCTTTGTCTGTTTGTTAGTGTGAGCAAGAGTTTGCTAGCCAGGAGATGAGCTGAGAAACGGATCCTTTAAAAGGGTAAGAATCCGTGGAGGGCAGACCTTAGAGCAGCCCAGAGGCCCATTGGCCCCTGGAGTGGGGTTAGTGTTAGCAGTCCATGGGGCCTCCTGTGGCCCCTTAGGTGCAGAGGAGAACTTGGCCGAGCAGTGAGGCAGAACAGGAGAAAGATCTTCGAGCTGAAGGTGGGGGGTGCCCCTCCTAAGGGTTTCCCATGCCCCTGCCCCTGCCCCATCATGACAGCAGTGCAACACGCCCCATGGCTCCATCGTCTGTCTCCCCACTCAGCAGAGAGTGCACGCCCATCTCTCCATTGTTCTAACCCAGTACCTAGCAGGGGCTCATTAACGAATGAACTTATTAGCTAGTGAAACGCAGCATATGGGCCCCAGTGCATCCACACTTGGGTAAGCATGAAATCGGACACGTGATTGGAGAGGATGGGGCTCCAGTGATCTAAGGAAGAGGAGAGCAAGGCGGGGGAAGGTTATAGGGCTACACGGATGGTCTCCAGGCCCCAGTCCCAAGGGGGAGGTGGCCACAGGAGTAGCAGTGGAAAGTGGACAGAGCCAGGGACCAGGAACCACGTGACGGAGTACAAAAGAGGAGGGCCACATCTCTTGATGATAGCCCCGAAGTCCTCCCGGGCTTAAAAACAGTGACTTGATACTAAGTTAGTGTCTACAAACATTGTATTCCAACATGAAAAATTGCAATTACAACCTCACTGAAGTCTAACTCTATAGAGAAACTTGCCAAATCCTAAATATAGAGCTGGGTGAATGTTCTTTCACCAAGTGGACAAAACGCTTGGGTGACCAGCGTCCCCGTCAAGAGGCAGAACACGAACAACACAGCAGAAGCTGTCCAACCACGCCCTGACCTTGCCTGCCCACCAGCGCAAGACCTAACGTACATTGGACTTGACTTCAAATCTGGTGGAAATAAAACCTTACTGATTTGCCCTCCTTTGCGCCTTTCCTCTCAGTGAGCGTGAGTCGCAATACGACGACTTCATTCACAGTACACATGCAAGGGTTATCGGGGCCCAGCGTCCCACCAGATTTCGTCACGGACAGCAGAAAAATGAAAAACACACTCCCTGATCCTGCGGGAAAAGACTCTTCTGTACCTACATCGTTGGATACAAACTCAGCACTTGTTCACGTTATTTCGTAAACACCTAGAATTAATTGATTCGCGTGTGCTAAAGTCTGAATGTCCGTGTCCCCACCCCCCCAAATTCATCTGTTAAAACTTAACCCCCAAGGAGATACTGTGAGGAGGCAGGCCTTTGGGAGGTGATCAGCTCACGAGGATGGAGCCCTCAGAAACAGAATCTGTGCCCTTACAGAAGTGGTCCTGGAGAGCTCCCTTGCCTCTTCTCCCGGGGGGCGGGGGGGGGATAGAGCAAAGTCTACAAGTGGGCTCTCCCCAGACACCGAATCTGCTGGAGGCTTGCATGTTAGACTTTCCAGGCTCTAGGACTGGAAGAAGTCCATTTTTGTTGCTTATAAGCTGCCCCGTCTGTGTTTTGTTCCCACAGCCCAAGCAGGCTAAGACAGCGTTCCACGGAAGCCCACTCTGGAAGGAGTGTAGGATCGTACAGTTTGTTGGGAAGTGGCAGTGAGGGCCTGGGGGATGTGGAGAGAAGACACACGGGGACCTCTGCTGAGGGTCCAAGCAACTTGGCTAAAGCCTTGGACTACACCGCAAGGTGACAGCGCCCGGATCACCCTGGGGACCTTTGAGACATACTCAAGAAGATTCACTTCAAGAATACAGCCAGGTAAGCCTGTGTGGGGAGAGAAATCAGACACGAAAACCAGTGCTTTCTGAAAACAGGACCCCCAACTCCTGTTAAGTGACAGGTGTCAGGGGGTCCAAGCCATTGGAAAGAGCAATTCTCCCTGCTCAGTCTTTATCACTGAAGTGAGCCCCAAACAAGGCTTCTTCTGAAGGGACCCAGGATAAGGTGAATGGAGGCCTGTGCAGACACGTGTGAAGAGGAACTGAGGAGGAAGGAACCAAAGGGCCTGGCTGCCTTTCACTGGTAGATTCTGGAACAGTGGGAAGGGGAAGGCTTTCATGCGCCCGTATGCATGCGCGCACGCCTTCCTGCTGCTCTCTGCCCTGACTGCTCACTCGCGTGGCCACCGAGCTTCCATAGGTGGCCTGACAGCAGTGAGGGAGGTGGCAGGTGAGCCTCCTGGTATGCGTGGGCGGTGTGGTGAGACTGAGTCCCCTGCGTCCCCCAAAGGATCACACCCGGGGGAGGGGGAGGGACTGTCTAGGAAAGCAGGAGGAAGGGTCCAGAAGTGTGTGTTTTGGAAAAGCAGAGGCAAACGATGAACTGAAGCCGACTGGAGGCGTGCGAGGTGATGGATGGCGGAGGGCTTCTGCCCTCTCCCTCCGCCCGCTTAGCAGAGATTCTGGGCCCTTTTGTTGTTGTTGTTCCACGGATTCCTTTAGCTCTCCAGAGAAGCCCTCTGGACACTATCTCAGAACGTTTGCAAATCAAAGACATCGGACTACAGAGGAACATCTAATAAAATCGGCTTGTGAAATGGCTCTATGTGCGCCCTTCATCCATTCGTTGGCTAACAGGATGCGGCAGGAGATTTAATAAGTACATGATTTAGGACAGGCGATGAACAGAAACGATCCCGTGGAGTATCTGCAGCAGCTGTAGTTACCTCGAAACTTCCTGTGATTTCCCTGGGGGGCGGAGGCACCAACACTGCTAACACTCCGGTGGTGTGTGGTTGATATTCCTCCTTATTGGAAATGCTAAGTGTCAGCTAGATGTTAGTGAAAAAAAGGTATAATTTTTTTTCCTATCCAAGACCATGAACCTCTTAAATTCCATCTACAGACTCCATATGGAGGTCCTTGGACCTCAGGTTAAGAACCTCCAGGGGAACTTGCAAGTTCTTCTCAAAATCGCTACAAACTTCAATTTCAACCAACCAACCATGTGAGGCCCGAATATCCAAGGGATTTTTCCAGGAACCACAACCAGTAACTCAGACACACGGGTGGTCCATCTGCATCCCACAGACATGCAGTTCTCAGTGTAAGGGAGTCTGGAACCCTGTTCTGCAGCCCTGTGCCCTCCCTTCCAGGAACACCTTTAGAAAGCCTTCCCCGGGGCGCCTGGGTGGCTCAGTGGGTTAAAGCCTCTGCCTTCGGCTCAGGTCATGATCTCAGGGTCCTGGGATCGAGGCCCGCATTGGGCTCTCTGCTCAGCAGGGAGCCTGCTTCCTCCTCTCTCTCGCCTGCCTCTCTCCCTACTTGTGATCTGATCTCTCTGTGTCAAATAAATAAATAAAATCTTTAAAAAAAAAAAAAAAAGAAAGCCTTCCCCGATTCCTCCCCTCATTGTCAACACGGGTCACTTCCATCACCCTGTATCACCTGCCACCCCTAACACCACCTCCTTTACGTCTTTGGAAAAGGCAATTGTGCTTTTTCCTCCATTCACTCCATCTGGGTCAGTGGCTGAATCAGTCTGAGAACAATGGCAGCCCAACCAACACTGCGAGATCCCCCCTGCTCCACATCCGTGCCCAGTGAACCAGCCCGCATTGCCCAAATCCTTGTCACCGAGGGAACCAGACGAGGGAATGTGAAGGAAGGGGCCTCATGTATCAACAAGGTTTATTGTGGCCCTACTGAGCTAGTGCAGGTTTACAAAGGGCCTGGTGCATTCAATCCCATTGGGAGAAATGACCTCAGCCATAATCCCAAGTGGACACGGGGATACCTTTACTGGTCGACAGTTTCTTATTAGACACCTGCTAGGTTCCAGACACCGAGGAGGTACTGGGAATAAATAACATACATGTAAGTGGACACCAACAATCACATCCAGCTATAATGAGCACTGTGAAAGATTTGGAAGAACAATAGGGAAGAAGGTAATAGAGGGGGAGGTACTTTGTTACATGTGGTGGGAGACAAATTCCTCTGGAGAAGGAGAAATTTAAAACAGAAAGAAGCTGAAAGGAGCCATCAGTATGAAAAGCCAAAGGAAAATGGCCATGGGGGCTGGGGGTTCTTTAAGAAGGAATGAAAAGGGAGGGAGGGTGAGATTTCAGATGCGTGAGAGAAGGGGCATGAGCTTGGCAGGAGTAGACACCTCCTGGGTCAAGCATGTGGGGGAATGGAGTGGCTAATGGCATGGATTCCAGAAGCAGACCAGCTTGGCTAGAATCCATCCAGCTCTAAAACTTCTCTAGCTGTGTGGCCTTGGGCAAGTCACTTACCCTCTCTGAGCCTTAGTTTCCTCGTCTTTAAGCAGGGATCATCATATATGTCCTTCGTTGACTAGCTAAGTGCATTAAGAATAAAGCACTTAGAACAGTGGCTGACACAGAGTGCAGGCCATGTAATGGTTTGCTATGACTTGTTCCAAGCCCATTGAGAAGTTGGGGGGGTGTGGTTTGAACCCAAGAGAGACATGGTCTGGGTTGTCTTTGATAGATTCTTGGCCCCCGTATGGGCTACTGGTCATCAATAATAGGTAGTTAGAAGGGATCCTAGAGGTCATTCCTTCCCCTGTGCTTCTCTTTGGGAAGGGGAGGGGACATCGCCTGAAGAGACACCTCTGAGAAAGGCATGATGGCCTTTCCCAAAAGCCTGAGGAGCTGTCTCTGTGAAGGGCACTATGGCCTTCCCCTAACACTGGGTGGGAGAGAAGGTTGAGAGGCAGCGGGTCACAGCTTCTGAAGGGCTCATCCACCCCCTCAACTGCCTGCCAGTGGAGAGCCAACTACTCCCACTTCGGATGGTTCTAGAAGGGTCCCGTGTTCCGATGCCTAGCTGGCTTCCATTCCTGCCAGTGTCAATGTCACTTTTCTGGGATTGTAAGTGCCTCAAGGACAGCAGCCATTTCCTTCCCCTCTCACAACCTGGTGACTGACAGAGGCCCCAAGCACTGAGTCTCAGAGGTTTTGAATAATTGATTGGAAAAAGGAAGGTGGAATCACAGCATTTTTGTGCCTCTCCCAGACCTATATGCTCTAGGAGGGATCTAGAGGGACTTAGGAAGTTATGCCCCAGCCCCATCCCCAGGACCAGCCTTCCTCAAACACCCTAGCAAGACTCTTCCTCCAGGTCCCCAGAGGGCATTTTGCACTCCCCCCCCCCCGCTCCCCGGGTAATGTCTCCTGAAGGGCACAACCTATGTAAGGGGCTCCTTCCAAACCTCTTCCCCAGACCCCTTCTGCCGCACAGCACAATGGGGACACCACCCATTTCCTGCCCCAAGAGGCTCTGAGTACAAGCCAATGTAGAGGATAAAAGCCCTCTTGTCTCCAGGGACATCTTCAGAGAGACCACGGCAAGCCCCTCTGGCTGGCTGGAGCTGAGGGCTGCTGGGAGGGGGCGGAGGTCCTTCAGGCCCCTCCAGATTCACCAGCCTCTCCCCAGACCCCAGCCACTCCCTGACCAGCCGTCCCTCTCCAGCTCCCATGGGAGCAGCAACCACCTCCCCTCTCATTTTTTTTCCATCCTTCCATGGCTTTGCCCCTCCTCAGCTAAGTCAGTGCCAGACCCCTCAACTTCTCTTCCTTCTCCCGTCCCCATTTCTCTCCCCCCAATTCTGCAAGATTCTAACCCCCCAATTCCCTCCTCCCTTTCCGCTCAACTCTCCTCCCAGCCCCTATTTGTCCCCCCAGTCCCCCTTCCCAGGCGGTCCCATCCCCTCCCCTTTAGCGCTCGCTGACCCCATTCCTCTCGCACCCCCACCAAGCCTCCCACCCCGAACTATTCTCCCTGACCCTCCCCCCAACCCCAGGCCTTCCGGACCCCTCCGCGGGTCCTCGAGCGCGTCCTCCGCCCTCCTCCCCGCCACGCTCGGCAGTGCAAAGAAAGGCGACCGCTCCGCCCCCCCTCCGCCCCCCGCCGCGTCCCGTTTCCCCGCCGCTGCAGCCGCTGCCGAGACCCCACCGCGACGGGGAGGCCGAGGCGCCGCCCCCGCTCACCTGTTGGGCGGACCGGAGCACGCCTGGTCTCGCCTTCTCCGGATCGGGGTCTCTGTCGCGCTGCAGCACCCCCTTCTTGGGATGCATGTGCCGGCACAGGCAGGTGACCCCGCACAGCGCGAGGATGCTGGTGGCCGTGCCCAGCGTGGCGCCCAGCGCGATCACGGGCACCGACAGCACCATGGTGCCCGCTCCCTGCGCGGGGCTCGGTCCCGCCGCCGCGCACCTTCCCCCGCCCGGCCCTCCGCCCGGCAGCTCTGGGATCCGGGCGCGCCGGCTGCTGTCCCGCGGCCGGGGGGGCGGGGAGGGAGGGCGGCTGCGAGGACGTCAGAGGAGGAGGCCGGCCAGGAGGAGGCTGGTGCGCCCGCACTCGGGCTCCACGTCAACCCGCACCCCCTCCCGCCGACACGTGACCAAACTCCCCCACCCCAACGGCCGCCGAGCATTCATATGCCTGTCAGCTTAGGGGTGTCTCGGGCAGTTCTTCAGGGACACTTGGCCCCAAGAAGGGCAGGAGCTCACGGAGGTTACACTGTGTGAGCAGGCAAACCAGGGCTCCAGTCCAGGCCTAAGGCTCCGTCTGGTTAGGGGTCACCTTACCGGCCTACTAACCCTTCCTTTCTCACCTTCTCTGGCCCGGAGAATTGTACACTTGGGTCCTCCAGGAGATTTGCAAACACACAAGGGCTGGAGAGTTCCCATCTCCCTCCCGAACTTGCTATGCTATGAGGAAGAGTGGCAGGCGGCAGGGAGCAGGGAATTGCTGTTTGGGGTTGAGATTGTGCCCGTGGCCTGGTGAAGATCATAGCACCCATTCTGCTAATATCTGCATCTCCTTTAGCATGCTTTCCGACCTCATTTGACCTGTGGGTCTCCATTCACAGACCAGCTGCAGCTGGTAGGGGACGTGGGGCAGCTGGAAAAATCCAGGCATCCTCAACCCAAACCCAGGTTGGCAGATTCCAAGTCCATGCATCACACTCGGAGAAAGAACTTGTCTTAGAAGAACAAAGAGGGTCACATGCAGCCACTGGGAGTCCACACTTAACTCAGAGAGGGGGGGAAATAAAACAAGGATGCTTAGAGTAAGGCGAAATTAGAATTCCAGGCATGAGTAGCCTGCCTTAGATCAGAAAATAGTGGCTTTCAGTGTGTTGTGTTATGTGGAGTGTTTCATTTAATTCAGCAAGCATTTGCGGTGTCTGCTGTACTCGAGGCATGCTGGGCACGTGTGAGGAGTGCAGAGAATTTCATCCACAACAGGGCTTTGGAATTCCCACGAAGCCAATGGCTCCTAAGTCTAGCATGGCTCCCGCCAGACCTTCTGTGCTGAGCTGCACAAGTGGCCACCATCTGGTACTTTAACTACCCCTGCATGACAAACCACCCCTTCATGACCTGGTGGCTTAGAACCATGATTTTGTGGGTTGACCGAGCTCTGCTGGGCATTTTTCCTGCCGGAAATGATGTCTCTCCAGTGCCTGTGTGGCTGGGCCGGGATGTACAAGATGGTACATCACATGGCAGGCAGCTGGTACTGGCTGCCTCTGGGCGCCACAACTGGCTATCAGCCGGTGCACTGGGGTTCCCCTCCACGTGGCTGGAGCTGCACAGCAGTCAGGTTCCAAGAGGAAGGAAGCAGGAGCTGCCCGTTCTCTTAAGACCTGGCTTCATAAGTTCTAGAATATCATTCTTTTGGTCAAGCAGTTGTCTCCCTCTAATCCTTTCCTTACGGGGCATTAAAAAGGATGTTTCTGAAATGCAAAGCTGGTTCTGTCATTCACATGCATAAGGCCTTCAAGATGTCACCAATTGCAAATGCAGGAGCCTCCAGTTAAATCCAAAGCCCTTTGTGATGTGGTCCTTGCCCATCCCTTCAGACTTCCCAGCTACATGCTCTCCAACATGCGCTTGAGCCTCGAGGAAATTGGGATTCATTCTGCAAGCTACTAGCTTTAGATCCTTCATACCGTCACCCATGGGTGCATACAGGAGGTACTCAGGAATCGTGGAAAGGGTGAACGACTCACATAATCATCTCATGAGGACTTCCAGTGGTTTGGAAGGAATCCCATTTGCTAAATGAGCTCCATTTGATTAAACCAACTCTTTGACAAATATTTATTTTGTGCCTGCTGTATGCCAGGCACATTTTCCTACTGAGCTCCATTTGCTGCCAACTGTGGGGCTGAACGCAGTGCTTCAGTCCCTGGTGGTAGACTTAACATTCTTTCTCATAGGAGCTTCCCTTGGAGGTTTTCTTGGCTCCCAGGCCTGGCAAATGCAAAGTGTTCTGGGGAAATGAGAGGTTTAATTAATGCTGTCAGCCTGGATCTCCCTTGCCTGAGCTGCTCCCCTGGGTGACCCTTCACACCACCTAGCAGGATCTGGGGTGGGCGGGGGAGGGAAGGTTGAGCACTTGATTCTAGACATTGTCTGATGGAGATCATACACCTGTCATGTGGTTCATTGTTACTATGGTTACCGAGGTGACAGCAGCTGCAGTGACCTTCATTTTTAACAGGAAGAGGGACCCCGGCCCGAGACAAACAGCTTGTCTTTTGCCTTTTTCACACACAGTGAACCGATGGCAGGGCTAGAATAGACCCAAGGAGATTTGAAACCCAGTTATCAGAACTCTGTGTCCCCTTTGCTCCATCTCATCAAATATGCCACTCCGCCTTTCTTGGTTACTGATATCCAGGCAGTAGCCTTTCATGACAACTTTCTAAGAAAAGGTGTGAGTCGATTCCTTTGAAAAATGGGACCATCTCTATTGAGAAAGGGGGATGACTGAGTGCACCGAGTGGAGCAGTTGGGACAGTCTAAGGAGGAGGTCTGCAAATCATTAGAAATGCTGGGGCCCCCAGACTGCCAAGAACAGAGCAAGAGCTTGGAGGAGCTTCTGAAAGGCTGAGGGATAGACCTCAGAAGGTTCCCTAGCCTCTGGATAAAATGTCACCATTGTTATTTTGATCGATACTTTACTTGTTGGACGATTAAATATTCTTTTTTTAAAAGATTTTTATTTATTTATTTGACAGAGAGAGTGAGATCACAAGTAGGCAGATAGGCAGGAAGAGAGAGAGGGGGAAGCAGGCCCTCTGCTGAGCAGAGAGCCCGATATGGGGCTCGATCCCAGGACCCTGAGATCATGACCTGAGTCGAAGGCAGGGGCTTAACCCACTGATCCACCCAGGCACCCCTGATTAAATATTCTGAGCAACCACTCTGAATTTCTAAGGTATTAAAATGCTTTTATCTGGGGAAAAGGATTTCAATGATAGGAGGTTCTCTCATCTACAAACATTTGTCATGCCTCCATATAGCGCTGGGCAGGAGAAAGAAAAATAAACAAGCAGAACAACCAAATTTTAACACTGGAAGGATATCAGACATCATCTTGTGGGATCCTTTCATTTGACCATTAGGGAACCTGAGGCCCAGAGATCTTGTGGCTTGCCAAAGGGCAGAAGGAGTTAATGAGAGCGCTGAGGTCTTTTAGTTCAGGGTAGAGGCGGTCCTGATGTAGTAAGAAGTAACCCCCAAACCTCAGGGATTAACACAATAAAAGGACAGCTGGCTCCTATCATAATTCAAGGAGGGTCAGGTGTCATAAGCCGGCAGCTCACCTCTAATCAATGACTCAGGAATCTGCGCTTCTGCTTCTGGCCGCCATGCAGATGGAAAGAGAGCACACTGAAGACCACTTGTGCCATTTCAGAGGCCATGGCTAGAAACAGTATGTATGGTTCTCACCCCGTTGCGCTGGCCAGGATTTGGTGGCAAGACAAAGCCAACAACAGAAGAGACTGGGTAGAAAGGAAACAGGAATAATAGCAGTCTCTGCCCCAGATGCCAAAGCTTCAGATTCCTGTCTGGTGCCAGGTTCTCTAACTTTTGCATTAATCAACAAATGTTTTGGGTTTCTACCATGTACCAGGCACTGTGCTGGCCAATGGGGCAATGATAGTTAGGAATATCATTCATCACACAAATACATGTTGAAATTACAACTGATATGATCTCAGAAGGACAGGTTTGAGGTTGGGATTTGACTTGTTCTGAGACACCAAGGAAGCCTTCCCAGAGGAAGTATCAACTGGACTGATGTCTAAAAGAGTAAAGTCAACTCAACAAAGAAGGAAGAGTGTCCCAGGGAGAGAAGAAGGTTGTGCAAGGACCCGGTGGTGGAACCGCACAGCAGGCATGAGGCCGCAGTGTGCTGGTCAACCAGCTCTCTGGGGGACAATTTGATTTTCAGCATTTGTTGATTTCTCTGGTGTAAATACTTCCACTACAGTGAATCTCTAGCTACTACCATGTTCTTGAATATTTCCCAGTTGGCTCTGGGAGTGCTAGGAGCCAGCTCCAGTGCACAGCTGGGGGAAACTCTGAGAGATGAACCTGAAGGCAGAGGCAGGGGCCAGACATCAAGGCTGGTAGACCATACTGGAAGGCCACTGCTGTATGATATGATCAGATCTGTGTTTTGAAGAGATGCTTCTGGCTGCAATATTGAGAACAGATCAGAGAGAGACCAAGTGGATGCATGTGGGCCAGAGAAATTGCCAGAATAGGCATCCAGGAGAGGGATGCTAAGCTTCTCTAGGGCATGTGTCATCATGCGATGGCCTGAAGTTGTTGATGGCATGAGGAGAGGGCAGTGTGGTGGGCAAGTCCCTTTCTCTGCTGGTCCCACTTTTCCGCTCTGTGTGGTTACATTCTCAGTTTGATGACTGTGGTTCTCCATGTGAGATCACTGCTAGCTGGAGGCTCCCCAGCCCTGGACCCTGTTGAAGGCAGGATGTGCTGGAGGAAGCTGGCTGGGAGAAGGGGGTGGAGAGCCTGGGCCCCACTGCAGGGTAATGCAGACCCCGCAGAGCTAGCTGGCACCTGGGTGAGAAGCTGAGGAGCTCAGTTGAGGCTCGGGAGCTCTGAGCAATTCTGGGACCATATTTTAAGGCAGGAGGGAGAAAGGAGTTGGGTCTGGGATCCCTGATACAGAAATTGAAGTCTATAAAAGGTGGGAAAATATTCTAGAGTGGGAACAAATGGCAGCATGCTTACGGACCACTGCTAGTGACCGCCTGCCCAACAAGTCATTTCCAACAACCCAGCATGCGTTCACACCCCTGATACCATCTCAACACAAGATCAAGTGACACATTCCAATTCTCAGAGCTTCTCAATCCCACCCGATCTTTCTTGGACTTAGCCTAAAATCTCCCTTTCTCTCCATGTTTCTAGAATAGACAAAGCTTATGAGATTAAAGGGTTTTGCCTGGTTGGGAGGAAATACAGCAGTTATGAAGGGCTTAACTTTGTGAGGGGACATGGATCCCTCTGAGAATCTGATGAGAGTTATTTCTTTTCTTTCTTTTTTTTTTTTTCCCAGAGAAATGTTTGAGTGGCACCAGGGTGGTTCAGTCGGTTAAGCGTCTGACTCTTGGTTTCCGCTCAGGTCAGGATCTCAAGGTTGTGAGACTGAGCCCTGGGCCATGCTCCCCATTGTGTGCAGAGCCTCCCTGAGATTCTCTCTCTCCCTCTCCTTCCGCTCCCCTTCCCCCTTTGCTCTTCCCCCCACCACCAATGCTTCCACTCTCATTCCCTAAAAAAAAATTTAAAAAAATAATAATAAATAAAGAAAAATGTTTGAATGCAATATTTTTGAAATTTTATATGTAAGCCTAAATTGTTCAAGGACCATGTGACACCTTCTAGACGTTCATGGGCCCTAGATGAGTAGTATTTTGTGTGACTGAAAGAAGACTGGATCTGAAATCAGAAGAAATAGGTTCAAATCCTTTGTCTTTATGAGCACTAGGCTCCATGATCCATTAACGTGTAACCTTAATTGTTTTGAGTCTTAACTTCCTTACCTGTAAAATGAGGTTGATCACTTCTACTTGGTGAAGGTGACTGGAAGCCTAGTGCTGTATAAATAATAGAGGATGCTCAACTAGTGTTAATTTAAGAATTAAAACAATCATTTGCATCTCTTAATTTCTTAATTAAGCCACTTAGCCCCCTGAAAAGAGTACATATTGAAGTCCCAGAGGTCCATGTTATTCTACTTATTTCACTTATTAGCTGAGAGACCCTAGGTAGATGAGTAGCTTAACCTGTTTGAGCTTCCGTTTCTTCATGTGTAAAGACTGAGGTATATTGTTTGCAGAGATGGCCACAATTATTCCCCCACCTGGGTCCAGACCGCTTTGCAGTATGACTTTGCAAGAAGGTGGCGGTCTACTGCTTCCCTCCTTAATCCAGGCTAGCCTCGTGACTTGATCTGGCTGAGAGACGGTAGTGGAAACGACATGGTGCCATTTCTAAGTCTTGCCTTGAAGAGACCTCGGAGGCCTCCTCTCTCTGTCATACGACCCTGCCCAGCCCCCATATGGAGAAGTGCAGGCTAGTCTGCTGGAGGGTGAGAGACCCAAGGAGTGGCCCAATTGTCTCTGCCGGCCCGGCCTGCAGCTGGCGAATTCCCGGAAGCAGAGCTCATCAAAGACACATGAATGAGCCCAGTTAAATCTAGAAGAACTACCCAGTCGAACTCCCACAAAGTGCCAACCACAGAATTATAAAGTAAATTAAAACTGGGGTTATTTAAGTGTTCATTACACATCAAGATTAACAGATTCGAAGGCTAAAGGATTTCTAGCCCTCGCAAGGCTACTCTCAGGGTACGTGAGGCACCTCTCACAGGGCCTGGTACACAATAAATGGCTGTGATTATTATTCCCGGTTCCGCAAGGCAGCCTGCCTGACCATTACTTCCAGTAATGCTCGATGGATGCACCCACTCATTAGTAATTGTGTAAGAATGGATCTTGGGGGGGGGGCGGCGCCTGGGTGGCTCAGTCAGTTAGGTGTCTGCCTTCAGCTCAGGTCATGAACCTGGGGTCCTGGGCCCTGCCCGGGGCTCCCTGCTCAGCAGGGAGTCTTCTTCTCCCTCCCCTGCTCTTGCGCTCTTGCTCTCACACTCTCTCTCTATCCCTCTCAAATAAATACATAAAATCTTAAGGAAAAAAAAGAATCAATCTTGGGGACCACAACACTTGAGAAGGGTACAGTGGTAGCTCTCTGACTCAACCACTGAACCAACTTTCCCAACTGGCCCAGGCTCTCCACTCCTTCTGAAGCTCTTGTTGCTGGCTGAAGCCTCTCTCCTTGACCTCAGCCTTCCCTCCCCTTCCAACCGAGTTGTATATTCATTTAGGGTTACTTGGTTACTTGGGCTTGTCTCCAAATCTGTTTCTTTAAAGATTTATTTATTTATTTGAGAAAGAGAGAGAAAGAGGTGGAAGGGACAGAGGGAGAGAGGATCTCAAGCAGACTTTATGCTGAGCACAGAGCCAAGGTGGGACTGGATCTCATGACCCAGATCATGACTTGAACCAAAACTGAGTCAGACACTTAATGCACTGTGCCACTCAGGTGTCCCTGTCTCCAAATTTTTTTATGCCAGTTGATCTCCTTATAGAGTTATATACTTTAATTAATATGTCAACTAATGAAATAAAAGTATGAAGGAGAGTTAGTTCTGTGAACACTAAGTCGAGTACTTTGGAAAGACCCATAAAGGTAAGTTCCCTTTAGAACTTCTATTGAAATAGGTATGGGTAATATGGGTAAGTTATCTGGGAAAGGTTGGGAAAAATCATAAAAGTCTAGGATTTCACTATTAGGCTATTAGGAAAGTTTCTCTAAGTTCTTGGAAAGTAAGACTGGATATCACAGACCATGCATTTGAGTGTGTACAACAGGAAATGGTGTTAACATTTACAAAGCACTCCTACATATCAGGTTGGCATGGCTCTGAGCATTTTCTCTCTTCTAATGTATCTAATAAACCTTAAGAAAGCTGGCACAGAGCTCTAATCAGCAAGAGGTGCACAAAAATAATGAAAATTACGATCTGGATGAAAAAATGCTTAAGGTGTATGTATCACATTTAACTTTTTATTGAAGTGTAACCCGAAGGCAGTTAAGTGCATAGATCATAACTTTTTAAAATATATTTTATTTGTTTATTTGAGAGAGAGCGTGCACACACACACACACACACACACACACACACGAGTGGGAAGAGGGGCAGAGGGAGAGGGAAAAGCAGATTCCCCGCTGAGCAGGGAGCCCAATGCCCAGCTGGATCCCAGAATCCAGGATCATGACCTGATCCGAAGGCAGGCGCTTAATGGACTGAGTCACACAGGCGACCCCGCAGATCTTAACTTAGTGGATTTTTACAAAGTGAACACACCTGTCTATCCAGCGCCCAAATCAAGAAACAACATAGTCACATCCCAGGGCACTGTTTGCTAGGATTCCCCATTTAAATCAGAATTTGCAGATGGGCTACAGGGAGCTGCCCTGGTTCCCACAGTGTCCGACTTAAGCAAGGTAACCGTAACCCTCCGCAGGGCTGGGCAGAGGACCGCGTATGCTGCTGCACGTTCGGGAGGATGCTGCCCCCTAGAGGACGAAGGGGGAAATGGCCTTTCCCCTCCATGTTTTTACTGTCATCATCACCCTCCCTAGGAGGCCTTCTCTGCCCACCTTATCTAAAATGACCAGCTCTCTGCCCCTCATCTCATTCCTTCCTGTTCCCCCTTTCGACCTTAATTTTAACGTTATTTAATAGTCCATTCAAGCTTCCTTGCCTGTCATGTCTGTCTTACTGATGGCCTGAGTCTCCCAGGGACATGGGTCTGTGTCATCCTTTGATGATTGCCCAGGCCTAGAAGAGCGCCAAGCCCATAACAGCGCCTCAAGAAGTGTGTTGAGTGGATAGATAAGAGCCCTGTCCCTGTCCCACAGCCCTTCCCCGGGGACCTTGACCCAAGCCCTGAGGCTTATGCTGCACCCTCATGCACAACTCTTTTACAAGTTCCTGCCACCACCAC
>LNAC01000205.1:519454-549949 GCA_002007465.1 Ailurus styani
CCCTCCCCCTCCCCCGACCCCTAGTCCCACCCAAGGGAGGGCCTGGAAACCCCTGGTACTGTGTAAGGTGCTCCAGGGCTGGGGAGAGTGTGAGGAGCGTGGCCAGGAACCCCCCACGCCCGGGTCTCTGCCACGGCCTGGGTCAGTGGCCGGAGGTAGCTGGACAGTAGTGCCGGCTAGTGGTCAAGGCAGACAGCCATGGCACTGGTCTACCCTGAGCGAATCCAGGTTCTACCCCGGGGACCCAGCTGGGTGGCCTCAGGCAAATCTTTGTGAGGCTCACTGACATGAAGTCTGTAAATGGAGAGAATGAAGTAGTAATAATGGCACATCCCTGGCCAGGGCTTAAAGCTGGACTGTGGGAACTTTTTGGCATTCTATTGAAATGTGAGGACAAACTAGAGGTCATGTGGTCCAGAAGAAACACTGGTCCCTGCCGCTGTTGAAAAACATCCCCATAGTTTTATGGAAATTCTACTTGTACACAAAAGACAAGCAGTTCAGGTGTACAGATGAGAAATCAACTGGGCCCCTCATGGCCAGGCCCCCCTCTACCCACCGTACACAACAGGCACCCATAGAAACTTCAAAGCCACCCCAAAACACCTATAAAGACACCGATGATGGTTGACACCCTCATTTTACAGTTGGGACCACCAAGGTCCAGAGAGGAGGAGGGCCTTGCCCGGGCCACACCTGTTCTAGCTAAGCTGGGCCGAGTTCCCAGGCTTTCTGACTGCACAACCAGGGTTCTCTGCTAGGGCCGCCCCCGGCCCCGACCACCTCAAACTTCTCACCGGTTTTTCTTGGATGGCCAGTGAAGGGCCCAAGGGGGTGGGATGGGGTCTCATGAGAGATTATCTCCTTTCGTGGTATGCTTCAAGATGGAGCAGGAGGAATTAGGGAGGTTTTTCGAGAAGATTTAATGTCACGTTTAGAGAAGAAATCTCAGAAACAAAATCAGGTTGGTGAACTTGAAAAGCTCTGAAAGCAAAGCCAAGGTCAATCTGGGGTCACGGAGCAAGGATGCCAGAGGAGGTTTGGGAATTTTTATGAAAACAGAATGGAATAATCAGTGAAAAGTATACTTTGTAGATTGCAAAGTGCTAAGTAATTGACAAGGTGTTTATTGTGATCAATATCATCATTATACTTTATGTTCATCAATGAGCCTGGAAGTGATTCTAACCGGCAAGAGAAGAATTAATGCCTGGATAAAAATGAATGACAAAATGTCAGTTTCTGTGCCCCACCTGGAAAGAGGCTGATTTGGGGTCACCAGTGGGCCTGGTCTTGATGACCAATGAGATCTGTGCCTTCCATCACTGCTTATAAGTAAAATCCTTTCCATCCTCTGCTCTAGTCTGTGTTGGAGTTGAGAGTTACTCACTGATTGCTTATAACACTAACTGTTTACATCCCAGGTCTCACCCTCAAAATTTGAAGGGTTTGTAATGAACAAAAGTATCTCAGAAACCAATGAAGGTGATGTGATTTGATTTGATTTGATTTGATTGATGTAAATTGATTGTTGATTGATCTGATCTGACACGATGTAAAATTGAGACCATTCATGAGACTGTCCATCTTGGTCTCTATGCAATGCAGAGACTGGTGGGATGTGGTTGATAATCTCCAAAGATGACCATCAATCCCTTTCTTCCCCATAAATGTGTAAATATGTGCCACCTCCACATGGAGAGGTGGAGTCCATTTCCCTCACCTTTGAAGTGGGCTGGGCTTGGGGATTTGCTGCAGGACTGAACCCCCAGAAGGGAAGCTCTGAGACCCAGGACTAAACCTCCCCTCTTCCACCAGCACCTCATGGAACACTCACTGGTGATGAGCTTCCAAGTGCTGGGAAGGCCAAGTACAGGGAGAGTCCACAAGACTTCCAAGACTGCCACCATGTCCTTGGGAAAGAACCTTTCAAAGAGAAACTGGCAGTTTGAGCCCAGCCATTTCTCTGGTGATAATGCTGTACTGGTATCTTTGTAGTCTCCAAGAGCATAAAGACTTATAAGATGCTCTGTCAAGGGGAGCCTTGGTGGCTCAGTCATTAAGCGTGTGCCTTCAGCTCGGGCCCTGATCCCCAGGTCCTGGGATCAAGCCCTGCTGTGGGATCCCTGCTGGATGGGAAGCCTGTTTGTCCCTCTCCCATTCCCCCTGCTTGTGTTCCCTCTCTCACTGTCTCTTTCTCAAGTAAATAAATAAAATCTTTAAAAAAATGCTCGGTCAAATCAGGACAGGACTATGGGGCTTGCTTCTTCTCCCACATATATAATGGAAACAAAATAAAAGACCACGATTCTGTTAGATTTCTTATTTTCATAAATAACTGAAGAGTCCTTTGTCATTTAAGTTCACATGGGAAATATATATTTATCAACAGACTCAGGTGACACTGGTGTGAGTGGTCCAGGGACCATAATTTGAGAAACATCACTATCTTGGCTGTGCCTCAGGGCCAGAGCAGGGCTTTGGGTTCATTTCTTTGTCTCCCTGCATGTCACCAACTCTCTAGTTACATCTTTGCACACTGCCACTGGAGCTGCCTGCCTCTCTTCAGCCTTTTTCAATCCACCCCTAAGGAAAGTCACCTGGGTGCCAAAGAGAATCAAGGGACAGATTCACCTCCCCCCCCCGCCCCCCCCCTGCCCACTGCCTACTGCTACCACTGCCCTTGGCTCAGTTCTGGGCAGCTCACCACGCTCTCCATCCATAGCCACCTGCTGAACTCGGAGCCTGAACAAGCCCAGTCTCTGTGGGTCAGTCTCACTGTGGGACCTCAGGCAAAGTCAATTCCACTCTCTGAGTCCTCAGTTGCCTTAATCAACCCCATGGGTTTATTTTTTTAATAAGAAAGATAGTATTTTATTTTATAGTTAGATAACTACAATTATTCCATCAGAGACATGTGTATCTGTTGGGCACTGCACAATTGACACGATAATGAGGTATACTTGATAGGCCAAAACCCTGCTTGTGTTTAATGGGCCCTTGCAAGGATTAAATGATTTAACACAAGTAAAGGACAGTCATTGCATGAGAAGGGTCTCACTAATACTAGCTGTTATGATTGTTGTCATTGTTATTATGAATCAGAGTTTCTCCAACTGTCTGTCCCTCCTTACCCGGTAAGGGCCTGAGGGACCTGAAGGAATAGCAGCAAACATGCATTTTCTTGGACGCCTTTATAGTTTTACCATAAAAAAGTAATGTGATTTTGCCTTCTCGCCCACCATAGATTCTTACTGGTGTGAAATACGGTGTTAGGAATTGCACCAGGAGAAGAGATAAAAGTTGGCCCTGGGTTTCTTCAGGGGCTTCAGTCAGGGCTGGCCCAGGCCCCTAATTTGCAAAGTTCCCCTTTGAATTACAAGCCTCTCGCTACCATCCTCCCTGTGCTTTCCTACCCACGAGGTCCTTGTTGCTTCTTGGCGTCCTGGGGCTGCAGCTCAGGCAGACTCGACAAACCCAGCACCCACCACTGTTTACAGAGTGTGTGGAAATCTCGAGACCAGCATGGAGTCAGACTGCCAGGGTTCAAACCTGAGCCGCTCCACTTCGGAGCTGTGGCTAGCTGCTTCAAATTTCTTTCTGTCTCAGTCTCCTCATGTGTAAAATGGGGGTAGGATGGTTAATATTGGGGTTGTCATGTCATAAGGAATACATTAGTCTGTCCTCTGCCTGATGAGCCTCATGCTCCATGTATTGTTAGGGGAGAGAGAGAGAGAGAGAGAGAGAGAGAGAGAGAGAGAGAGAGAGAGTGTGTGTGTGTGTGTGTGTGTGTGTGTGTGTGTGTGTTTCTTCCCAATTCAGGGGTGCTCCACTGGGAACAATTTTGCCCTCTGGGGGACATTTGGCCGTGGCTGGAGACTTTTTTTTTTTTAGTGGTCACAGTTGGGAGAAAGGGAGTTGCTCCCCAACTAAAGTGCAGAGATGGGGCTGAACATCGCACAAGGCGCAGGACAGCCCCCACTCTCCAACCAAGTTCATGTGCCCACAATGTCAGAAGGGCCAAAGGTGAGGAACCATGTCCTGGTTAGAATCTAAGGCCCACGCAGGCAAGGGCGGCTGCTTGTGCCTACTGCTGGATCCCCACACCGTACCAGAGTACTTGGTCCTCAAGTAGCAACGCGAATGAGTGACAGTCAAGGTTCTCAGAGGGTGGAGATGTCTGTGGAGCTGGGTGGACATGTGTTTGTCAGCGGACCTGTTTCCCTGCCTGAGGAATCTCCAAACTCAGGAGAAAGGATCCCCAGGCTGGGTGAGGGGTCGAGAGGTAGGTGAAGGTGAGCCCTCAGATGCTGGGTCTCTCTGGGGCCTGGATGTTGGGTGGAAGGTTCGTGCCGTCTGCCCCAGGCATACCATTCCACGACAGCAATCAGAAAACTCTTGCACAGTGGCCATCCCTTGCAGAGGTTTCCCTCAGTTTGTCCTGGAAGCGGGGTCCCTGGGAGCCCTCAGCAATTTTGAGTCATCCTGGTGGGGGCTGGAGGGGGTGCTAGGCTAGTTTTGCAAAACATTTAGGACAAATCATCTGGATTCTGCTAATTCTAGTACGTCCCTCTTCCTTTTTCTTTTCTTTTCTTTTTTTTTTAAGTATAGTGATTATTCCTGACCTGGAAAGTCCTACCTCTCAGCATTTCCATAATTCTAAGATGAAAGGAATCCACATCAGCAAATTCCAGCAACCCCCTAACTCTGGCCTGGCATCCCTTTCTTGGGTCCAAGCCAGCAGAGACCCTGAGTCCTCAGCCCCAACTTCTCCCTGTTGGGGGAGAATATTCGCTGTTCCTTCCCACAGGGCAGTAAACCCCAGCACATGAAAAGGGGGCAAGGCAGAGAGGAGGGGTGCTGTCCTTGGAAACCGCACCTTCATGACCCTCCTGACCAGTCCACAGTGCAGTGGCTGATGGGGAGGCTAAGTGGGGCCTGGAACTGAAGGATTTCCACGCTGCTAATGGGATCTCACTCTGGCTTTTTCAGGGTGCAGATCTGAGCTGGGACTTCCGGGCCTTGAGAAGTGCCGCGTAAGCTTGGACATCAAGATACGCATTCATTGAAAGAATTGTGAAGAACTAAATTTCATTTTACTTGAACAGAAGAAAAGGAAACTGGGGCTAGGCTACGTGCTATCTGAACTTCAGATGAATGTTCCTCTCTGTAAGAGATTAATTTAAAAGATTCTTTGAAGGTGCAAAAACAGAGTGTGGAAAAATCAGGAGATTGGAATCATTAGTGTTGTTTTTTTAACAGCACGTTTTTATTTGAAGCCGTGTAGATTAATGCCCTGCTCAGAGGAGTTAATTAAGCACTCTTGATGTTCCCACCTTTCTTCTGCACCTATGAATACTATTCTTATTTACTACGTCCAAGTTTATAGCATTGACATTGTGTTCTGACACCACAAAGCCTTTTGTGACAAGCTGTTCACCAAATTGTTCACCCTTTGTTCCCGCCGGACTACAGTCCCCAGCGTCCTCCGCGATTGCCCGCGCCTGCGCGCTAGACAAAGGCCAGCAGGCCGCACGGCTTTGTGCTGCTTTCTGGCCTGGCCTGTGAAAGCCTCAGTGTGTGATGCTCTTTCCCGTCGCTCTACTTGAATGCATGAGAACCCAGCACCCCTGAACACTGCGGGGCCCCAGGATGACAGACACCTGGAGGCCTGACTCAGCACTCAGAGGAGAGCTGCATGCCAACCAGGAAACAACCGTTTTGGAATTTATATGATCCAGAAATAAACTTCCATCATGTTTGAGCTCTTATATATTTGGGCTGTGCTTGTTAAGGTAATTAACATGACCTTGACCGGTATCTTTGTTCTACTAAATGGACACCATGATCACTGCAGTTTTTCTGATTCTGTGGGGGGTTTTTTGTTTGTTTTGTTTTATCCACAAGCAGATTCTTTCAGAAAAGTCCATAATAATAATGGCTAAGATTTACTGAGATGTTACTATGGAACAGACACTGCAATAATCACTTTACATGTATTAATCCATGTAATTTTTGCAACAGTTCTATGATGCATTAATGTCATCCCCATTATACAGATAAGTAAGTTGAGGCACAAAGAGATTATGTAGGATCACAAAGCTGCTAACTTTCAGGACTGGATTTCACAAGTTTAGGCAGTCTGGCTCTGAGCTCATTTTCCTGCATCTATAGTAAACATTTCAGGGGTTTATAATCCTAAAGTTCTTGTACGGTTCATTGCCTTACTACTTACTGTGTATTGATTGCTTATAATACCCTTTTATGTGGTACCAAAGTCTCAGGATATATAGAACTTCTCCAATCCCTGTTTTTCCAGGTATCTTTGTCTTAGGATCCTCCATATCCTTCTTTTTTTTTTTTTTTTTTTTTTTTTTTTTTTTTAAAGATTTTATTTATTTATTTGACACAGAGAGAGAGATTACAAGTAGGCAGAGAGGCAGGCAGAGAGAGAGAGACAAGGAGAGGAGGAAGCAAAGCAGGCTCCCTGCTGAGCAGAGAGCCCGATGCGGGCCTCGATCCCAGGATGCTGAGATCATGACCTGAGCCGAAAGCAGAGGCTTTAACCCACTGAGCCACCCAGGCGCCCCTCCATATCCTTCTTCCCAACTGAATTAATTGTTCTCCAGGCCTCCTGGTGTCCCTGGAATCTTGGAACTTCATCTCATTATTCTCATGGGTTGGGTACCACGTTTCCCCCTTTCTCAAGTCCAAGAAAGAAGATTTGATTTTCTGGAGCACATCCTCAAGTAACTGGCTCAAAATAATGTGTGTGTGAGAGACAAATGGTCAGAGTTCTGGTAAATCTGAAAATGACTTTTTTCCTTCCTTCAGACTCGATTAAACTCTGTTGAACACTTGGACATGGAATTCCCGATTGAAAGTCATGTTCTCTCACCATTTGAAAGGCTTGCTCCATTTTTCCTAGTGTTCTAATTGAATCTTTTGATGCCAGTCTGAGTTCCATTCCCTTGACAGCAACTTTTTTGTGTGTTTGTTTCTCTCTAGAAGTTTTCGGGATCTACTCTTATACTTGGTGTTTGGAAATTTCACCACGACACGTGTGGGTCTCTTTCCATTCACTCGCTGGGCATTCTGTGGTGCTTTCAACGTAAAGAGTTGTTACCTTAGCCCTGGGGAATGCTTTTGTGCTCCTCACTTTCCAGACTTTCTTTCTGGAACTTGTGTCAGTCAGATGTTATATCTCCTCGATCAACCTTTCATGTCTGTTAATTTTCTCAAATTTTCCATCTCTGCTCTTTTGTCATTGTTGTTGTTCTATCTTCTGGAAGATTTTCTTGACTTTATATTTCAAACCTGTCATTGAATTTTTAATTTTGGCAGTTCTCCTTTTACCTTTCAAATGCTCTTTATTATTCCATTTTCATAGCAGCTCTTGGTTTTCCTGGTTGAGACATATTCTCAAAGCTTTCTGCAGAAGTTTTGAAAACCATCCATCCCCTGAACGAGCTCCACTTCCTTTAGAGTCAGTTTTACCACTGATTTTACACTTTTTTCCCCTTGTTACAAATTTTTCTCTTTTTCCTCCCTGAGGGTTTACTCTCTCTCTCTCTCTCTCTCTCTCTCTCTCTTTTTTTTTTTTTTGGGATGAAGCAATAAAAAGCTGATGGGGAGATATATACATAATTTATTGGCTGGTGACCCTGGTCTCACTGTCATGGGTCAAGGAACTAGTCTTTCTACTGGGAGGCTCCAGAATGCTAGGTTGCAGAGCCCAGCAATCTCATGAGAGGCCACAACACAGACCTGCTGTCAGCTTAAACCACTCCCTGGCCACAGTGATTGGTTCAATGAGACTCGGTTCTGGGGCTTCCATTGGGACCCAAAGGGAAAAGAAGCTCCTTATTTTAGGATACATGGCTGTAATTGTGATGCAGATCTTTTTACTTGCCAGACACCACCATGTATAGGGAGTCCGCCTGGGGTACATGCCCGCAGGGGAAGGAAGAATCCAGAGATGAAAAGAAAACCAATTCCTGCATTCGGCTATGTCTGAGGTGAGCCTAATCTTTGATGGCATGAGCCACTACATTTTCTTTTCCTTGTCTTATCCAGTTTGAAAAAAATTCTGTTACTTGCAACCAAAGGCATATAGCAAAATAACAAATAACAAAACTAACCAATTACCTACTGACCTTCAGCAATTCCTTTCACCTTTTAAAACTCAGTCTCCTCATCTGGATAATGAGGGTGATGACTGCTGCCTCCCTCAAGGATACAGATGAAGGCCAAGTGAGAGACTGAGTGGGACAACCCTATTAAAAACCCAAAATTTAAAAAAACCCATAAAATTCTATAAAATGTAAGCAATTAATATTGTAATGATTCATCCTTATATTTGAACCCTTTGGTGGGGTCAGGTTGTTTTTTTTTTCTTTTTTTTTTCTAAGCAAAAGAAGTGCTAAATCTTTGTTTCTTCGGAAAACAAAAATGAAGCATACACTGACTTGGGCCTTCCAGGTCCCACTGGAAGGAGGAAGGCTTAGGTTTAGAGTACTTGGCAGAGGTGCTCCTCTAGGTGGGAGGTGGAACACATGACTTTCTTACTTAGTGTTTGTATAGTGCTTTGGACCCATGAAAGCCATGGAGTCTCTGAGATTAATCGTTATTGATACTTAGTGAACCATAAAACCCCAATTTCCTGCCTGCACCCTCAGCCATAAAATAACAGTTTCACTGCAGCCTATAAACACTCCTTGGTCACCAGGGCCCACCCCTTGATGCCTGTGGGGCTGGTTAATGAGCATGAAGCAAGGCCTCCTGGGTAGCATTTCCTCCCCTCTTTCTCCCTCACCGGCCCCTCTGATTGTGGGGTGGGAGGGGAGCTCCCATTGGATTCAGGCCACCAGACTGACCAGAAGTCTCTAATCACTTCCCCGTGGCCAGGCCAGAGTGGGGTTCTTTCTTTCTTTCTTTCTTTCTTTCTTTCTTTCTTTCTTTCTTTCTTTCTTTCTTTCTTTCTTTCCTCTCTTCCTTCCCTCCTTCCTCCTTCCCTCCCTCCCTTCCTTCCTTCATAATTACATAAGTAAAATTCCCCCCCTTTAGTGTCCACTTCTACCTATGTTTTGATAAAGGCATAAAATTATGTGGCCACGATCACAATCAAGGTAAGAAACATCCCCATCCTGGGTGGCTTAGTCAGTGAAGTGTCTGACTCTTGATTTCAACTCAGAACTTGATCTCAGGGTTATGGCGCCTACTTGAAAAAAAAATCCCCATCATCCATCACCCCAAAATGTCCCTCTTGCCCCTTTGTAATCAACCTTTCCCCCAACCCCTGGTCTATTTGCACTCCCTATAGTTTTGCCTTCCCCAGGATGTTATATGAATGAAATCACACAGAATGGAGTGCTGTGCATCTGGCTTCTTTCACTAAGATGTGGCTTTCTTTCACAAAGATGTATCCGTGTCATCACATACAGCAGTCCTTTGTGCCTCTCATTTTGTTTATTGTAGTGTGTGTGTGTGTACCACACACTGTCCATTTGTCCATTGAAGGACATTGAGTTGTTGCCAGTTCTTAGCCGTTGCGGCTAAAATGTTCACGTTTTTGTGCAAACACAAGCTCTCATCTCTCTAGGGTCATATGGCAAGTATATGTTGAACTTGACAGGAAGCTGCCAGCTGTTTTCCAGAGTGGCTGCGCCATTTTGTATTCCCACTGTCAGTGGAGGAAGGTTCTAGGAGCTCTGCATCCTGGCCAGCATTCGGTATTATCAACAGGGGGTTCTTCTAAAGATGAAGATCTGATTATTTCAGCATGATTTAATGTTTTGGGTTTTTTTTTTTTTATTGCTTGTAGGCTAAAGGTCTTTACATGTCCCAGGAGACCTTGCATGATCTTCTTCTGAGTCTCTCTTCCTCATGCCCCTACCCTTTCCCAGGCTGAATCTCTCCTCTTTCTCTCCCCCCCCTTTCCAGGGTGCTTCCTCCTTCCCCCTGCCCAGGATCCTTGAGGCTGCTCCTTGCTGGACTGACTCCTTCTCAAGCTTCACATCTCAGCTCTACCATCCCTCCCTCAGCAAATTTTCCTGACCCCCAACTGGATCTGCATTCCTTTGTAGGCTTTCCCATAGCTCCCTAAGGTTTTCCTTCCTAGCACTTGTCATGATCTGGAAACACATACTTATTTCTCTGCTCTTTTGTTTAAGGCTCATCTCCTCCCCTCTTGCCTGTCCTCCTGACAGCAAGAACTGTGTTCGGTTCACCTACTCTTGCTTCTCCACTTTCCTGGACACAAAGTGAAGCATCAGTGAAGTTCTTCCCAATTTTTGCAACAAGAAATAATGTTGAAGTGAGCATTCTTGTGTGTCTTCCTCCTGCGCAAGAGTTCTTTCTAGAACGTACCCAACAGTGGATGGCAATGGCATAAGATATGCACCCCTTTGGCTAGCGTGAAAGACTGTCTGACGGGACTGTATCTACCAGCAAGGAATGAACTTCCGTGGCTCTTCAACTTCACCATCACTTGGTGTTACCTGAGTCTTAATTTTTGCTAATAATGGGAATCAACAAGAAACTCAGAGTGGATTTAATTTGTATTTCTTTAATTACCAACAAGACTCATCATCTTTTCATAGGTTCCCTTTCTGCTTCTTTTGAGAAATGTCTGTGGATTTTGCCTATTTTTCTGTTGAATTTGTGCTTTTTTCCTTCCTGCTTCATGGCTGTTTATATGTCCCTGATCCTAATTCCATGTCTGTCATCTGTCTATATGACAGGTTTCCTCTCCCAATTAGTGATCATCTTTTCAAACCATCATTTATGGTGGCTTTTGGTGCGCAAACATTTTTAATGTTAAGAAAATCAAATCTGTCAATTATTTCCTTCATGGCTTATACTTTTAGTGTTTTGTTGAAGAAAACCTTTCCTACTCTGAAATAATGACATTTTCCTATATTTTATTCTAGAAGTTTTAAACTCTCCACCCCCCACATTGAAGCCATGAATCCACCTGGGATTTATTTATGTGTTTGGTGGGAGGTGAGGATCTGATTTCCTTTTTTCTGTTTAGATAATTGATTCATCGACTAGCCCATTTTTTCATATTAATTTGCAGTGCGACCTTTGGCAAGTATAAAGTTTCCATGTTTGTGCAGGACTAGAAATCTTCCATGTATGTTTTTGGGCCAGCCATTCTGTCCCATTGATCCGTGTTTCTATCTGTACACCCATACCACACCATCTTAATTACCGTGGCTTTACATGAAGTCTTAAAACCAGCCAGGCAAATTCCACTAACTCTGAAATTGTCTTGGCTCTTCCTGCTCCTTGTATGTATTTTTAGAATCTATTTGTCAAGTTCAATGAAAAACCTTTTGGAGATTTGTTGGAATTGAATGGAATTTGGAAATTAATTTGGGGAAAATTAACATATTTATAATGTTGAAACTTACCATCTATGAACATAGCTTAGCTCTCCATTACTGTGTCTTCCTGCTTTTGAATCAAGTCTGACCAGTTGCTACATAAAGATCTTGTAAAGCTTTTGTTAGATTTATTTTTTGTTAACTCACTTTTGTTGCTATTATAAACAGAATTTTTTAAAATGACTTTTTCTAGCTCAGTGGTGCTAGGACATAGAAATGCATTTTATTTTTGCTTATTGATCTTCTATGCAATAATCTTGGCCAAATTCTTAGTTCTAATAATTTGTCTGTACCTTCTCTTGGGGTTTTCTATGTAGATAATTTTGTTTCTTCCTGTTCAATCTTTATTTCATTTCTTTTTCTTTTATTACTGTGTGACTCAAACCTTTAACTGAGTATTGAATAAAGGTATTCTCTACTGATGCAATTTCTTTTCAGGTTATAACCATAAAAAGTCTATTTGGATTCTCAATTTCCTTTTTCTTTCTTTATGTTTTATTTTACACATTTTCTGTAATTGGTATGCATTACACTCATTTTTCCTTTTATTTTCTTCAGAAAAAAGTTCAAGGCTCTAGAAAAGTTAAAAGAATAGGATGGTGAGTACCTATGCATCTTTCATCTAGATTGACCAACTGTTAACATTTTGTCACATTGGTTCCATCTCCGTGAATATAAATACACACACGTACACACACACGCGCATACACACAGTTCCCTTTTACCAAACCACTCAAAAGTCAGCTGCAAACATCAAACTAGTCACTCTAAGCACTTAAGCATGCACGTCCCAAGAGTAAGACTTTTTCTATACAACCTCATACTATTACCATACCCAAGAACATCGAAATGAATTCAGTAACTTCACCCAACGTATAGTCCAGACTCCAAAGTCTCCAATTATCCTCAAAACCGATTATATATATATATATTTTAATTTTGGAATTCAATCAGATTTCACCCACTGGATTTGGCTCTTATGTCTCTTTCGCCTCCCCGAGTCTAGAGCAGTTTTCCTCTCCTGCTCTTCATTCTTGATTCGTCTTCTTGCAATGATCAGCGTGATGCGAGCTTCGTCCATCCTGCTGCATGTAGCAAGAGTACATTTATCCTTATTGTCGTGTAACGTTCTATGGTGCGCGAATCGTCCACAGCCTATCTTCCCATGTTAATGGTAGGCAAGTGGGCGGCTTCCTGTATTTTGCTCTTACTGACAGTAGGGCTGATAATATCCTGGTACTTGTCTCTCAGTGAGCAGATACATATAGCCAGGAAGGGAATTTCGTATTTCTAATATGCCTATTCTTTAACTGCCAGGCACCCGCCAGTCTTTTCAGTGTCTTTGTTGTTGACTGCTAGCTCAATTCTACACTTAGCAGAGAAGGCACTCTGAATGCTTCCAAGTTTTTGAATGCTTTGAGGCTTTTAACATTGATCAGCATATATGAAACTTTGGTAACTATTCCATGTGCACTTGGAAAGTGTGTGGCTTTGGTCATTGTCAGCTTCAGTGTTGTCTATGTATTAACTGGGTCAAGTTTGTTAAGGGTATTTTCCAGATCTACATTCTTAAGGATTTTTCTTTCTAACTGTTCTATGAGCAGCTGAGCAAGGTACCTACCATAAAGCCTCCTGCTATGATTGTGGATTTGTCTCCTTCTTTTGAGTTCTGTCAATTTGTGCTTTCTACCTTTTAAAGTTATGATCTCGGGGACATGCAGATTTAAGACTGTGATATCCTGCTGGTCTGTGTACCCTTTTATCCTATATAGTGTCCCTCTCTCCCATAGCGCTTCTTGTAAAGTATACTTTGTCTGACATACAGTCTTTGATGAATCAGTTTTCTTCTGGGTCCAATTTGAATATTGCATCATTTTCGATTCTTTTCCATTTCAACGCTCTGTCTTCTTCTGTTGAAGGTATGTTATGACTCACAGCTTCCCTTCTGGAGTTTTGGCTTCATGTGGGGTCTCTAATGTGACTTCTTTGCTGGGTTCCAGGCTCTTTTGGGCATCTCCTGGCCTCTTAAAACCCAGGCTCTGGCCACCAGGGATGAAAACATATCTTTTTAAACAATCATTTTAATGTGATTTTTAAAGCCATTTTATTGAGATATAATTGACACACAAAAGTTGTACATAATTCATGTATGTACAGCTTGATAAGTTTGGTATATACCCATGAAAACATCACCACAGTCATGCCAGAAATAATCCATCACCTCCCCAAGTTTTCTCCTGCCCTATTTATTATTATTATTTTGTGTGTGATAAGAACACAATGAAAGGTCTACTCTCTTAACCAATTTTTACATGTATAATACAGTATTGTTAACTACAGAAACTGTTGTGCAGGAAATCTCTTGAACTTGCTCCTCTTGTATAACTGAAACTTCATACCCTTTGACTAATGACACTCCATGTCCCCCTTCCCCAGCCCCTAGCATCCACCATTCTGCTGCCTGCGTCTATGAGTCTGACTTTTTAAGATTCCTCACATGAGTGGTATTGTGTAGATTTTGTCCTTCTGTGGCTTATTTCACTCAGAAGAATGTCTTCTAGATTCATCCATATTGTCATAAATGACAGAACTTCCCTCTTTTTCAGGGCTGAATAATATTCCATTGTACATATATACCATGTTTTCTTTATTCATTCATCTGCCTACAGACATTGTATGTTGATTTCATGCCTTGGCCGTTGTGAATAATGCCGCGGGGAATAGGGACACAGCTATCTCTCTGAGATCCTGATTTCAGTTCTTATGGGCACACACCCAGAGTGAATCATATGATAGTTCTATTTTTCAGTTTTTGAGGAACTTTTGAGAAAACACTGATTCCAGCACTTGCTGACCCTCTGGTTAACATGTTCTGGTAGTTTCTGCCCTCTGGGTATTTCCCTGACTCTACTGCCAGCTCAATCATGCTTTAAAATAAATTTTACTTATACTCTCTCAAGCACTTTTAGATTTTTGTGTACTGAGAAATATTTTTTTTGTTGTCATTGTTTTTGGTTTTTTGGGTTTTTTTTTTGGATACTAGTTCTAGAACATTTCTGAAAATGGAAGTCTCTTCTTCCTCTCACCCCAACTGGTTGATTTGTCATCTTCTTATCAATTGGTAGGAAATCTCTACAAATGACTCTGTTATCTAGCATATATATTATACATTTGTCCTCCCAAGCATTGTCTTTGTCTTTCAACTTTGTTTGCAGTATCGTTATTCATAGAGAAAAATCAAATACTTGTAAAATTAAATCAGTCTATCTTTTCCTTATGGCTCCTGGGTATCCATACCTTACCAAATAAGGTATTATCCACACCTATACTTGTTTTAATTTTTAAAAATTTTAGGTTTTCACTTTAAGTTTTTAATCCATGTGAATTTTATTATTGTAGACAGTGGACAAAAAGGGTCTAACTTTATTCAATCCAGGTGCAGAATCAATTAGGCTGGCATGATTTAGTAAATAAACAACTCAGCCCAGTGAGCTGAAATGTCACCTTTATTATGCATTATGTGCTCTCATACCCTTGGGTCTATTTTTGGACTCTCGATTTTGAGCCAGTGATATATTTGTGTATTTCGGTGCTAAAATCAGACTTTGTTTCGAGGTATACCTTTAGACCTAAGCCCTATTATTTCCTAGGGCTAATTCCTCCTTACTATTACTTTTCAAAATTGTTTTTGGCATCCTTCAATATTTATTCTTCCATCTGAATTTTTAAATTACTTTTCCTGGTCCAAAGAACAATTATATTATTCTATTTTTGCACTATATTTTTATACTAATTTGAGAGGCATTTTTCTTTCCATGCTCTCCTTTCGACTTTTTTGGTATGCTCATCTCGTTCAGTTGCAGAATTAATACACCCTGCCCACGCAACATGCGGACTCTTCTGTACACAGTCTCATACAATCCTCACTACACTCTCCATGAAGGGATTATCAATATCCCCATTTTAGGTGAGGAGGGAGAAGGACAGAGAAATGGAGCAGCGTGCCCGAGATCACTAGTAAAGCATGTGCAGGGCTTCCAGCCCCGGGGTTGTGGATAACACACTCACAAGGCTGTCTGGGCATCTGAGAATTTGTTCCCAATAGCTTCGACTTTATTCTCAAGCTTACATTTCCTACATTCAAAAGCTTCGGTTTTTAAGCAAGTAACTGTCAAAATCCCACTTCGGGGACCATAAAAAATCTGCTTGGCCACACCTCTTGGGACATAGGTTTCATGTCAAAGCCTGGACTGGCTGTTGGCTGGGGTCCAGTGTTCATTTATTTTTTCCCCCTCATTCAACCAGCAGCTGTGAGGGTGTACCAGCGCCGGCAAGTGTCAGTCTTCATACGTCACTGTGGCGGGCGCTATGGGTGATCAAAGAAGAGGAAGCCAGCTTTGCCTCCACGAATTTACCATGTGGTTCGGAAGCTATGGACACAAGGGAGAAGCAAAGACTTAAATCACACACCAAAATGTCCAACCCTGGACTAGCCTCAGCAGAAACTCCAATGTCTGGAAGGTATAACTCTCCCAAAGCACCCGATTCTGCAAAGCCATCATGATTTTCTATTTGTTTCAATTCTAACCAGATATTCCCTGTAAATGAAGGAATGAACAAAATCGACAACACAGAAGGCCAAGGCACAAAAGCAAAGAAAGCAGTGTAGTTCACACATCAGCATAAAACAATGCTCGCAGCGGGAAAAAGAAACCCAGTTAGGAACACCCCCCAAGTGAGATCAGTTCTGCAAAATCATCTTTGAAATAAAGAGGAGCCTTTTAGAGCGAATGGAGAGGAAGTGAAATGAAAGGAAGTGACTTTCTAGGGCACTAGAAGGGCTTCTTCCCTTGTCCAGACTCCTGCCCTAGAAGGGGATAGAGGGGGCCGGGATGCCAGGAGAGGACCTGGGACACGGGGGCTGGTTTTTGCTTTTCCCCCCTGCTGGGCTGGGTGTCTCCTGCCACCTGTTGGAGCACTCTGTTCTGGACTCTGCACCAATGTTTATTCCGCTTTTTAACTGGCCCATGTGTCTTATAATTAGTTCATTTCAAACTGAGATCTTATCTCCCAATTCAGGACTCCTGTTTTTTAAAACTATGATGTTTAAAGCTTAACAGGAATTTAGGAATCATTTCATTCATCATTTCCCAAGTAATCTTTCAAAGGTTATATTCCTCAAGATCTTAATTTATTTTCCACAAAAAAGGAGGGTACTGTTCTGAGGTCAAGGAAGCTTGGCAAGGCCAGGTTAAAGAAACTGAAGAGGTTCCTTTACTGTGGGGTTTTTTTTGGGCTCCTAACACTGTAATGTGTGCTTGATTTGCAAAGAGGGGCCCCCATCAGAATTTCCTTAAGTGACCCTGGACCTTTTTCCCTAAGTTGCACCATCTTCTTTGAGACATAGTGTTCCACAGACCCCAGTGGAAGAAACTGGTCTCCCATTTTACAGATGAAAGATCTGAGCCTCGGAGTAGCAGATGGCTTGCTCTAAGTTCCCTGTTAACCGGTAGCTGATTCTGGAATCCTGACCCTGAATCTGGGGCTCTTTCAATTAAATAGCCCATTCTTTCTGAGCCAGGGTGGATTGAAAGGCATCGACTCTAACATCTGGGTTAGATGTGAAATAAATTCTGGCTTTGCAGAAGGGGGCGATTCAAAGAAGAATGAGGGAAATCTGCTAGGCTTAGGCTTAGCAGATCTCTTGCCTCTGAGGGCACGTTTCATAGGCACACCTACGTGTGTGTCCAGAAGTCTTACCTGCCAACTTCCTCCTTTGCTGAGCTCTCACAGGCTGGACCAATATTCCCTGTCTCATTCGCTCCAGGGTCAGGTACCAGACAGCTCAGGACAGCCCTCTACCCCGGAGCTCACTGAAATTATCCAAACTAGTCAGTCCTAAGCCTGCAGAGCTGGCTGGCCTGGCCTCAACCACTCCTTCCAGTGAAAACCACAGTGAAGGCTCCTGCCCATCTTTCCTCTCAATCCTTCTGTCCTCTGACCCCCGTGGGGGCTCCCCAAACCCTCCTGGTGATGTGCCAGTCCTCCTGTTTCCAGGGACCTGGGACAGCCGTTTCCGTGTCTGTGTGTCTTACGCACCTGATTGAAACAAATCCTGGGGACATTTAAAAATGTCTGTCCATGTCGGCCTTCTCCCAGTGGCAGGCCTCTGCCAAGGTTACATGGCCTGTGATCTTCCTATATGCTACTTTCTCTCTGTCCCTGCGAGGCCTCTCTCTCTGGAGTCACTCTGCAACCAGACAGCTCGGTCCTGGTGACCAGGAGCTCCTGGAGATTCGAGTCACGAAGAGAGTGTGTTTTCAAACTTGAAGGAAGAAAGAAAAAAAGGCAGGACCACTTCCAAAAACATTAAGCCCAGACACCACACAGGATCCCGGGGCTACCATGGAGTCACTTGCTGATGAGCAGGACAACAGAGCCCCTCAGGGTTGCTGGGGCAAACCCAAGAAACTGTCCCAAATCCCAAGCCCTCAGGGAACCATTTGCTGCAGATATGGGCTTGTTCCTCCAAGGACTCCCCTCTCTTCACAGCAAGTCCCTGTTGGCTGCTGTCATGGTTTCTGGTGGCAATTCCCCTCTAGAATCTTCCTGGATTCTTCCTAGTCCAATTGCAGGCTAAGCGCTCTTTGGGCCTAGCCTCTGTGCCATCCAAGACCCATTCCCCGCCCTTGCCCGAACCCCAATCACAGCCTTGCTTCAGGCCCATGTCCAATCCTGGGCCACTTTCAACCCTCCCGNCCTCCCGCCCACCCCCACCATCCGCTTCTTCACTCCAGATTAGAGCCAGCAGAGTGGCCTTCCTTGAGGTCCCAGAAGGAAGTAGAGTCTCTCACTGTGACTGAAGGTCAATGCCCCTGATGTCCCTGCAGTAGAAGCAGGTGGCAGGATTGGGGGGTTCGCCCTCTGTGTCTCAAGAGCTCAGCAAAGCCAACGTGCTCCTGTCCCAACCTTCTCCAGTGCAGCCTGGTCTCTGCCTTTGGTGGGGGGTCTTCTTGCACTCATCCAGAAGGTTCTCCTCCATTCATTCCCAGGGCAAAAGTTCCCAAGAGAAAGTGTCAGTTCACTTAGAGAAAATCCTTTCATCTCCTCCATCTCTGAAAAGGGTGAGTTCTTTCTCTTATGTGGTTATTTGGAGCACAGTGTCTTCTAAATATGCTCTTTGTGTATGTAGGTTTATAGAATCCCAGAAGCTTGGGCTCGGAGAAATTTAGAACCTAACTTCAACTCTTGTTCAGTGTCTACTTTGGCTTTTAAAAAATGGTCCCAGGTCATAGAGAGAGTTTGCACATCTCCGCTGCCCCGGGTTTCTTCATTCATACCTGTCCTATTTTTACATTTTATTTACATGTCTATTTTTAAATGTCCTGTCTTTAAAATACTTAATTTTTACACAATACAATCATTGAAAAGAAAAGACAGAAGAGAAAAGTAATATAAATATAATTATAAGTTATATTATAAAGTATAAATTGTATATGCATTATATTATAAAGTATGAATTATAATACAAAGTAATATAAATAAAATATAAACATGCCTGTGGACTTGTCAAAGTGAGAGAACCCAGGGCACCTGACCCCAAGACTGGCTTACCCAGGTGTCCCTTCCAACACCGGACAGCCATAGGGGTAAGTAAGATTGTAGAAGACAAATACGAAGAACACTTTGTTGATGGTCATGAATTTATGGTATGCAATACTTCTTGGAATTCAGTGTTAATCATATCGAGTTGACACAAGGGTTAGGAAATTTACTTAACTGAGCCATAGTTTTGAAACAGATATGCTTTTGTTTCAAAGTCATATCTTTCCTCTAAAAGACATGAACCAGTTGTGTCAACAGGGATGCATGCAATGAAGGAAAATTCTTTGAAGTTCTCAGTTCAGTGACTGGAAAACTTTTTTGGGTGGTAAAGTAAATATAACATCATTTGCCATCTTAGCCGTTTGAAAGGTAGACAGTTGAGTGGTATTAAGTACATTCACAGCGTTGTGCAGCCTTCACAACTACCGAGTTCCAGAACTTTCTTTTTGCCCTAAAAGGATATCCCATACCTGTTAAGGAGTCACTCCTCCTGCCTCCCCTCCTTCTGATCCAGCACCTGATACCCACTAATCTCTCTGTCGCTATGCATTTTCCTATTCTGGATATTTCATATAAGTAGGATTATAAAATATGTGGTCTTTTGTGTTTGCTTCTTTCACTTAACATCATGTTTTTGGGGTTTGGATGGTAGCATAGATCAGTACTTCCTTTCTTTTTATGCCTGAATAATTTTCCACTGTTTGAATACCCTACATTTTTATTCATTCCTCAATTGATGACTATTTGGGTTGTTTCTACCTTTTGTTATTCTAAATAGTGCTGTTATGAAATTTGTGTACAGATTTTGTTCGAACACCTGTTATCAACTCTTCTGGGTTTATACCTAGGGGTGGGATGCTGGGTCGTATGGTCATTCTATGTTCAACTTTTTGAAGAGCTGCTGCACTGTTCTCCACAGGCTGCACCATTTTGTAATTCAAACAGTCATGTATGAGTGTTCCAACGTCCCCACATCCTCTCTGACACTTATTACTTTCTGTTGTGTTGATTTTAGCCACCTTAGTGGGTATAAAATGATATCTTGTTGTTTTTTTGATTTGCATTTCCTGAATGACAAATGACTGCTTCTTTCTGTGGCTTGTTGGCCTTTTGACTATCTTCTTTGGTGAAGTGTCTGTTCAAGTTTTGTGTTCATTTTTAAATTGGGTTCTTTTTTTTTTAATGAATTGTAAGAGTTCTTAACATATTCTGGATGCTAGACTCTCTCGTCAGGATTCATAAAGATTTTCCCATTCAGGGAATTATCTTTCCACTCCCTTGATGGGGTCCTTTGATGCAAAAAAGTTCTTAACTTTGACAAGGTCCAATTTATCCATTTTTTTCTTCTTTGGCTTATGCTCTTGGTGTCATATCTAAGAAACCATTGCAAAGTCAAAAGTTATGAAGATTTACTCTTATGTTTTCTTCCAAGAGTGTTTATAGTTTTAGCTCTCATACTTAGGTTTGACCTATTTTGAGCTCATTTCTGTATGTGGTGGAAAGAGTTCCACTTCACTGTGTCACATGTGGATATCAGTTGTCTTAACACCATTTGTTGAAGACACTGCTCTTTCCTGCATTGAATTGTCTTGGCATTTTCCCTGGGGAAGTCAGTTTACTTTATATAGTCTGTTTCTAGCTCTCACTTCCGTTTCATGAATCAGTATGTCCATCCTAAGTCAGTACCACACTGTTTCTGTTATTGTAGCTTTGTAGTAAGTTTTGAAATCAGGAAGCATGAGTCTTTCAACTTGGTTGTTTTTCAGAATTGACTATTTGGGGGCCCGTGCCATTCTGTATGAATTTTAGGATAAGCTTTTCTATTTCTGTCAAAAAGGCTCCTGGGCTGTTGATAGAGATCACATTAAATCTGTAGGTCATTTGGGATTATTGCCATCTTAACAATATTAAGTCTTCCAACCCACGAACACAGGATTTCTTTCCATGTATTTAAATCTCCTTTAACATATTGTAGCATTTTTTTTTCAGTGTGAAAAATAGAAGACAAGGAACTCTTTGTAACTCATGACATGAGGCCAATATTTTCCTGATAGCCAAGCCAGACAAAGACATCACAAGAAAAGAAACTATAGATCAATATCCCTAATGAGTATAGAAGCAAAAATCCTCAACAAAATAGCAGATCAAATCCAATGGCATATTAAAAGTACTATCCACCATGAACAAATGAGACTTATCCTAGCAGTTCAAGGATTGTTCAACATACACAAATCCATGTAGTACACCCCATTAATAGACTGGGGGAAAAAGACATGTGGGTTAATGCCCAAAGGCATTTGATAAAATCCAACATAACTCTCCTAATAAAAACACTCAACAAGTAGGAATGAAATTGCTCAACCTGAGAAAGTGCACTGATGACAAGTCCACAGTTAGCATCATATTCAATGGCGAAACACTGAAAGCTGAAATCAAGAGTCAGACACTTAACCGACTGAACCACCCAGGCACCCCTCTCTGGGACTTTTAAGACACTGTTTTACTGTCTTCTGACTTCTGTTAGGACTGCAGTGGGATCGGATGTCAATCTAATTGTCTTTCTTGTGTAACCGTCTTCTTTTCTCCCCAGTTGCTTTAAGATGTTATGTTTGTGTTGGATGTTCTGCAAGTTCATTGCCCCAGATCTATGGGTTGGGTCTGAGGGTCACTTGTGCTTCTCAGTTTTAAAAGAAAATAATTACACTGGAGCAAGTGGGGAGAAAAGGGAACTACACAGTCATTCTGAGCCCATGGCACAACAGAAAGACTTGCTAAAATTATACTGACTTCTTAACTCAAGATTCTCCCTTCAGCCAGGTGAGCAGCCTGCTCTGAAATCAAGTCGAGGTTGGTTTAAGGAGGAAGAGGGTCCCAGAAGCTGGTATGGACCGGAGAACGGGGTGTGGACTGTCCTCTCTGTTGCTCAGTTTTGTGCAGAGCTGGGGAACAGGGAACAGGGAGTACGTGAGCTCCCACACAGGGCGCCTGCCCATTTCCGTCAGCCCAGGGCGAGGACACCACACTGACATGGCTTCATGATGGCGCGTCCGGCAAGGACCTCAGCCGCTAGTGATTTGGGGGGGTCTCTGGGGATAAAGATAGGGTCACACAACAGTCATGAAATGTTACACTTCTTTTTTTTTTAAAAGATTTTATTTATTTATCTGTCAGAGAGAGCACAAGCAGACAGAGGGGCAGGCAGAGGCAGAGGGAGAAGCAGGCTCCCTGCCAATCAAGGAGCCCAATGATCCTGGGATCATGATCTGAGCCGAAGGCAGCTGCTTAACAAACGGAGTCACCCAGGTGTCCAGAAATGTTACACTTCTGATGTTACCTCCTGCCTCAAATTGGTTCTGGAAACTAAGGTGCTTTGTGGGCTCAGAACCAACCCTCTCAGTTAGCACAGAGGCCTCCCCATAGGCTGTCTACACTTTGGGGCAGGCCTTCTGCTTCATCTTCATCCCAGACACAGGCAGGTCTAGCTTAGAGTTCAGGTCTTTCTACTGTCCTGGAACTGAACCAGTCACCCCCAAAGTGCCTCTGCCGCCCAGTATTCTTCATTCTGGTAGTGACAGGAATAACAATGGGCACCCATTAACACCAACTGTGTATCCACGGAGCACTGAGTCCCTGTGGCATATTTCCTGTTATGATACCCATTTGGCAGCTGAGAACACTGAGACTCTGAGCAGTCACATGGGCCTTCAGGGTTGGTACCAGTGTAGCAGTCCTTTCTCTTTGTACTTTACCACAATAGAGTGAGAATCCCAGATTCATGACCACTGGCCTTTCCTGGACTCCATCAGCCTCCCCGCCCTCATTAGGCCCAGGCCATTCTTTTCTCTTTTCTTCCTTCAGTTGGATGTAACCCTGACACTTGAACACACCCCTACCCTATTCAGCCACAGAACTGATTGTTGGGGTGAGACCAGCCTCCTTTCTTTTCAGTGAAAAACCATGTCAACCTTTAAACCCGATGCCCATCATTACCTGATGAGGCCAAGCTGGCTCTGGTCTGAGACCAAACAAGATGGCGACGCATCAGGTGGGGCATTTCTTTGCTGGCCTTTCCTCCCCTTCCTGCCCCGTGAGCTGTTCTATAACTTGCTCTCCTCAGCCTCTGACCCGTGGTCACCTCGAGACCGATTTTAGTGAAGCCAACTACAGACTATGCACTAGTTGGTGGTTTCTGGAAAAAAAAACCTGTTTAGAACAGAGAGAATGTGGGGAATCTCAAGGCCGAAACAAGTTTGGTCAGGTTAGAAAATGCAGCGTGACAAGTCGAGCCGCCAGCCCCAGAGGCCTGCGGGGAGAGGGTGACCCGTCTTCCCACAGCCGGCTTTCTGTTCTTGTGTTGGACATGTCTCCACAGTTCAACCCCGGACACCACCTCCGGGGGCCCAACTGTCCCAGCTCCTGTCAGCCGAGCGCTCACAGTGTTCCTGGCTCTGTGTGGGGCACACGATGTGCCTTCCTCGTTTGATTGTAGTGCTTGGCACCTAGTGAATGCTCGGTACAAGGTCATTACCATATCGCTGGATCCTTCTCTCTTCTTCCTTCTCCAGCTCCACCCAGCCACACTGCCTGGCCAGCACAGGAGCCCAACCCTCTTCCTCTTGTGGGTCCTTAGTCCCAGAATTCTTGTCCCTCGGACCCTTCCTTCAAAGCCTGGCTGCTTTTCATCTTGGCAGGGGGTGGGGGTGGGAGGGTGGAAAATGTCACTTTTCCACAGTGCTTGCTCCTGGCCCTGTGTCTCTACGACCCTTCCCCACAGTCTCTGATAATGTAGTTGGTTCCATCATTTCTCACTGTCCATGTGCCCCACTGGACTGCAGTCTCCATGCAGGGACCACGCCTTTCCGCCCCTAATGCTTCTCCACTGCCCAAGCTGTGACCAAGGAGTAGCAGCTGCGCCGATGAATATTCAATTATTTGTTGACTTAACAATTACCGATATCTGATCCTAGTGAAGGAACCAGACCCCTATGAGATTGTTTTTTCCATCAGAAAAACGAGTATGTTAGAATAAGAGACCGAAACATATTCTTCCCCAAGTTTCCCATAAACTTGTGGATGAACTCAGTGGAACCAGGGAGAAAAGGCAGGGGAGCTGCTTCAGAACATGGCCTCTTGCTGCCCTCTAGTGGCCAGGATCATGAATGTCACCTCATTGTTTCCCCTGGTCTCTTTTCTAGCTCCACCCAGAATTGGTAAAAAGCAGCCCACTCTAGCAAGAATAAAACTTCAGAAAGGAAAAGAAGTATCTTTGAGCGCTCTGTTGTGTTTTCTTGCATGATTCCAACGGCCAAAGGGAAGGGGCCACGTCTTCGTCAAGAGACACACAGTACTCAGCCCTGGAGCATGAGAGGCGAGGCGTGGCAGGGAGGGCGGGGTGTGGTACTGGGGGTCCCATCTCCTCTTGGGTAAACTCCAGCATGGTTCGGCCCTCTCAGACTTCATAACCTCTCCCTCGAAACTGTAGGATTAAATAATGTAAAGTGCCTGGCATGTGATAGGTCCTCAGTAAGAGTTAGTGCCCTCTTGGTCCTTGCTATATTTTTGTATGAATGAAATGCACTCACATAAACAAAGGACAATGCCACAGCCCAGGAGAAAGAGAGCCACAAGCGGTGTGTAGATGTGTAGGAAGCAGTGTCGTGTCCTGGGGAGAGTCCTGGACTTGTCCAGAGCTTTAGGATCTAGATTTGTTAGCCTTGATACACACTAGCTGTGTCTCACCACTCTGTGCCTCTTCTTTGTCATCTGTGGAAAGGAAAGTTGGATAATAGAATCATCTAGAAGGCACCCAGCTTCCAGTAGCTGAAAACCCTCTAATGATGACTTAGCCCAGGGACTAAACCTGACTTGCCACCTGTGTTTGTGCAGCCCATGACCTAAGAAAATCTTTACAGTTTGAACAGTTGAAAAAAATCCAAAAAAGAAATAGTTCGTGACATTTGAAATTGATATGAAGGTCAAATTTCCGTTTAATCAAGTTCTATTGAAACCTAGCCATACTCTTTCATGGACGTACTGCTTGTTTCTGCTTTCATACTACAATGGCAAGGTAGAGTAGTTGGCTTAAAAAGCTGAGAATATTGACTATCTGGCCATTTATAGAAAAAAAAAAAGTACCACTCCTGGGACACCTGGGTGGCTCAGTCAGTTAAGCGTCTGTCTTCGGCTCAGGCTGCGATCCCAGCATCTTGGGATCGAGTCCCACAGCAGACTCCTTGCTTGGCAGGGAGTCTGCTTCTCCCTTTGCCTGCTGCTCCCCTGCTTGTGCCCTGTCTCTCTGACAAGTTAATAAGCAAAAAAATCTTAAAAAAAAAAAAGTCCCACTCCTGTTGTGACCAATAAAGATATTTAATTATCTCACATAAGAAGGAACTCAAACTGACAGGGCTCTGGGTCTGCAACCATGCAGTTGTCTTGGCCTTTCCTCCTGGTCACCAAACGGCAGCTTCGGTTCCACGAGTTACACTTTACCTTCCATACGGTAAGGAACACGGAGTAAAGGCTCTCCTGCGGCGTCTCCTTTCACCCGGAAAACGTACACGTGCCCTAAGACCTGGCAGGGGCTTCCCCCGTCCCATTGGCCAGAGCTCGGTCACATGACAGCCTCCGGACCAATCACTGGGAAAGCTCAAACTGCTTTTGTCCAAGGCCTGCAAAGGACTCCCCTGTCCTGAGAAGTGGGGACCAGGGCCATTTACACAAACAAAACCAGGGTTCTGGTCTCGGGGAAGAAAGGGGCAAAGAGTATTGTGCCTGCCCAAATCACGAAGACCCCTTGCCCTGCTAACATCTCTGGTAGATGCAGGATTCTTTCTAGAACTTACATGTGAATGCTCTTTGTTGAGTGGGATCCGCTCTTGTTTGATCTTTCTTTCCTTAAGTTTTGCTTGGTTTGCGGCATCCCCGTGAAGGATGTTTCTCAGTGAAAGTCCTCCCTGGAGGCCGCATCTCTGCCTCCTGCTTATGAGAAAGCCCAGGAGTAAGAGGGGAGGAGGGAGGACTTCCCAGCAAGCTGTCACTGCCAAGCCGGCCCTTGGCTGAGTGGAAGCAGGTGAAGCGTTCACCGGGATGGCTGGGCTGACGTCCCTCCCGCCTGGCCTCTGAGAGGACGGGCAAAGTCTTGAATTGCTTTCATAGCAAGGCCCCTTCAGTGCCCCTGCAGTTCTCTAGGGCTGGTAGAAGAGGAAGCAAAGCTTCAAGGATGAAATGGGAACCATTTGAAGGTGAATCGAGAAGCAATTTCATAAGGATTTCGATCTGAAATCACAGCCTCCTAGTTGTTAGAAAGACAACCAGTCGCAGCTACGGACACAAAGGAAAACATCAAGAAATGGAAGGGAAGCCGAAAGAACTCACAAGGCAAATAAAAATTGGGTCAGAGGTCTCAAGAGAGGAGTCAAGTCTTTTTTTCTTTTTTTAATATTTTGTCTATTTATTTGACAGAGAGAGAGATTACAAGTAGGCAGAGAGGCAGGCAGAGAGAGAGGAGGAGGCAGGCTCCCTGCTGAGCAGAGAGCCCGATGCGGACCCTGAGATCCTGACCTGAGCCGAAGGCAGAGGCTTTAACCCACTGAGCCACCCAGGCGCCCCAGAAGGAGCCAAGTCTTAAGACACATCCTCTACCCGGGAGGCAGGTGGTGGCTGAGAGAGAAAATTCAGGAAAGATGGTGAGCTACAGTGCTCCTGAGAAGGAGGCATGTCCTTGAACTCTGACCTCTTCTTGATTTGGGGCTGGGTTTCCTGCCAGAGGATGTTTTTTAGACATTCTGTCCCTGGGGATGCATATGTGCTAAGGGAAAACAGAGAAACAATTCAAGTTTCTCCCAAACAGGAGGAGTGGGGCTCCTTCCTGACTATCAAGATTCAAAGAGAATCAAAAGACACAATTCCTTCACACCTCAGTTGCTTCATCTGGAAAATGGAAATGTCAGCGCACATGCCGCTGACTCGGCACCAGTCTGATTCCCTTCCAGACTACATTCTGTCCTTCGGCAACTGGAAAGCTGGAGACCCCTTCCTCAGACTCCTCTGCAGCTGGGATGCAGGCCCGTGGCCTGTCGCCCACCAACCTGTTGTGTCCACTCGGGACTCAGACGTGGAAATGAGCAGGGGGAGAAGGCGGCTGAAGGCAGGGAGAGGGGACTTTCTGAAAAGCACAGAGGCAGGGCCCTGGGGTCTTCCCAGGCAATGGAGGAATTTTGCACATTCAGGCTCAGACACCATGGGTGACAATCGGCAGGTGTCAGCAGCAGAGGGCTTTCTGTGAAAACGGTGGGTTGGGGTGTTTGGGGGCCCTGTTGACCTGAGGGGTGCCCAGTATTGTTCCGGGTCTGAGTAGCATTCGAGTTTGGTTCTTTGGTCATCTCAGAAGGTCCATAAGGTACCTAATAAGTAAACTTGAATAGATGTCTGTCGGTGTGAATTTGCTCGTGTGGATTCTGTTGCCTGAGACTAAGGACCTGGGCCTAAATCTCAAGCAAAATGTTAGATTGGTGGGTGTCTGGCTCCTGGCAGCTCTCACCACACGTTAGCTAACATCCTGTATTGTTTGAATATTCTGTGAAGAGAATGACATGTCTGTTCCTATGCAGCAACACATTTTTTAAAAGATATTTATTTATTTATTCATTCATTCATTTGACAGAGAGAAAGACCACAAGCAGGGGGAGCAGCAGAGGGAGAGGGAGAAGCAGGCTTCCCGCTGAGCAGAGAGCCCCATGCGGGGCTCGATCTCAGGACCCTGGGATCACGACCTGAGCCGAAGGCAGAGGCTTAACCGACCGAGCCCCCCAGCGGCCGCCGCAGCACTCGTTTTAAAGGTTATCCACTTCTCTCCAGTGGAACTGACCTCTCCAAGCCCCTCTGTCCCGGGGGTGGGGGTGGGGGCTGCAGGAACTTAAACTTGCCGGTCTGAGACACAGCACTCACCCCTCTGCCTCTCACCTCCTAAGTTTGAGCTTTTATCTCCTTCTCAGCAGGAGCATAGCTCTTGGGCCATGGAATAGTCTTCTCCACCCTGCAGTGGATAGTATACAGTCTCGGTTCTGAGTCTTCCAGACTCTTAACTTTATGTAGTTTTGAGGGGGAAAAAATGTTTTCTTCTCATGAAAAAGGCTGTTTGTTTGTTTTTTTCCCAAAATGTATTCAAGAATTTCTTCACCAAATATTTGGGGAACGCTCACTAGGGTCAGGACTCTGGGGACGGGAAGGCAGCCGTGGACAGACAGCTTGCATTCCAGCTGCGGGAGATGAGCAACAAACACACGCATAGGTCAATTTCTTGTTTATTCTCAGGAGTGACAGTGTTTTGGCAGAAAGCAAAAAGCAATGATGAGAGAGGATGGCTGGGCTGTGTGGACAAGGTGGTACCACGTTGAACAGGATTTCCAGGAGGTCCTAACAGACACTTGTACCAGGACCTAAATGGCAAGAGGAATCCTCATAGGAGAGAGGGTCAGGTCCAGGCCTCTGAACAGAAGGACAAAAGCCCTGTGGCAGGAATGAACATGGCTATGGTGAAGAATTAAAAAAAAAAAAAAGGCCAGTGGGTCTTTGGAATAGTGGAAAGAGAAGGGGGAAGAAGACTGAAGCAGCTGCTGGGCCAGATCCTAAGGGACCCCTTTAGGCCTCCTGGAAGCTGTGGACTGTTCTTTTAAGGGAAGGTGTAATAAAAGAAGCAATTTGCATCTCAAGAAGACCGTTGTGATTATTGTAGGGAAATGGTCCATTGTGAGAGGTTGAGAGCTCAGGAGAGAACCCAAGTCCGGGCCTGCACTCAAGGGAAAATGGCGAGATGGAGACAGATTCTGGAGGAATTCTGGAGGAAAGACCCAAGGAATTTCTGCGGGCTGACTGCATGCAGCTGGGACCTAGAATGATGACCACCCATGTGACTTAGACCCTTGGATAGCCCCTGGGATGATTGGAAGTTTCACAGAACATGCAACACTTAGGAACTAATCCAAATGCACTTCCTATATAAGAGCTCTGTGTGTGTGTGCGTGCGTGCGTGTGTTTCTCTATGGATGTGTGTGCATACGCATTTCTGTGCATGTGGTAGCTCTACCTGGCACAATTCTCTCTCACTAGCTTGCCCCATTGCCCAGCAGGTTGGGCGGAGTACCACTCACCTCCAGCCAGACGCCCAGGCTTGCCCTCCGCAGCTACTTACCACCACCTGCCCTCACTGCACGCTTGCTGGTGTCACGCTTGGTTCAAAGCTCTGCCCATATTACCCAATGCGACCCTCAGAACAACCCTATGAGACAAACTATTATGAACCCTCATTTTATGTATTTTTTCAAAATATGTTATTTATTTATGAGAGAGAGAGAGAGAGAGAGAGAGAGAGAGAGAGAGAGCATGAACTCGGGGAAGGAACAGAAGGAGAGGAACATGCAGACTCCCTCCTGAGCAGGATGCCCATGGGCGGGGCTGGATCCCAGGACCCTGAGATCGTGACTCGAACCAAAAGCAGACCCTTAACCTACTGAGCCACCCAGATACCCTCCTTTTTATAGATGGGGAAACCAAGATTCGAAAAGGTGAGATGACATGCCGGAGGTCACACAGCTGATGGGTGGCAAAGCCAGGATTTGAACTTGGGCCATCTGATTTCAGAGTCTAGGTTTACCACCCACCTGGTCCACCTGTGGGAAAGCAGGAGCAGAGAGCCACCAGCTTGTCTTCTTTTCAGTGCCTTTAAATGTAAAGGCACTTAGCAAAGTGCGGGCACATAGCAAGTGCTCAGTAAGTTACAATAAATTACTTCTACGAATACCCAAGAACCAGGTGGGCTAGGGCCTGCCTGAGCTCCCATGCTCTGCAGGAGGCAGAAGATGCCTGTTCGGGGAAAAAATTGATTTATATCAGATGCCAAAAGCAGTCAGAAATAACCGGCAGGAGAGGAGAGACCAGACAGAATGTGTAAGTCTCTCTGTTTCTCTTCACTTGTCACACTATTATAGTTAAAGAGGGAAAACTAAGCAAGAAAAAGAGCATACGTCTGCCCACAGTTTTCTAGATTTACATTTTTTCCCACTTATTGGTAAAGGAGAAAAAAAAGGACCAAATGTTAAAGACATGGAAAAAAAATCAAAAGGCAAGAAATATAGAGGGGGGTTGGAATCAGTCTGGCAACTATGTGGAAACTAGGAAATGCAAATGACATGAAGCTGGTTTCAATTATCACACACAGACACACATACTCACACACACACATGGCCGGAATTGATTCCTGCTGTTGGGAGGAGAAACTGGGATGAGAGAAATCTGCAGAGTGTCATCCTCAAAACTTTTGCAAGGGGGGGGGTTAATGCCCAACACAATAAGCCCGTGAGGCGGGCTGGGAGGTGGACAACTTGGAACCCCCTTAAGAGGAGAGGCTGGAACGCACTGGAGTCTCTAGAGGGGATGTCCCTGCAGTAACATAGATTCACCTCTAGGGGGAGATCGAAGCGCCACACCCCACCCTGAAGACGCG
>LNAC01000205.1:550207-565737 GCA_002007465.1 Ailurus styani
GGGGGCGGGGGGGGCGGCGGCAGTGTGGGAGATTGAGGGGCGCTGGGCTGGAGTCCCAGGGAGAAGGCAGAGCAGATAGACAAACCTCAAAGGCGGGATGGCTCAGGCTGCTGACTCGGCAGCGTTCTCTCCGCTCAGCAGGGCCTTGAGCAAGGCGGGCTGGAGTCAAAACCAAGCCTTGAAAGAGTGACAGGACCAAAAGAAAAGTGGCCAGTTGGGCCAGAATTTGACACACTTGGAGTCAGCAACCCCAGAAGGGAGTTTCTGGTCAGTAATCGTTGCCCATGAAAATTGCTTTTCTGGGGATGACAGTCCCATTAAAGAGGGACTGAAGACGACGCCCTCAATCAGGGGTCGGTAAACTTCTCTGGAAAGGGACAACTGGTAAATATTTTAGGCTTTGCAGGCGGTTGATATAGCGTGAAATTAGCCACAGACAATGGGTAAGCGAATGAACATGTCTGTGTTCCAGTAAAATTATATTTATGGACATTAAAAGTTTTGCTCCTTGGTCTTTACCCAAATGAGTTGAAAAGGTATGTCCACATAAAATCTGTGCACAGATGTTTCTAGCAGCCTTATTCATCATTGCCAAGATCTGGAAACGCCAAGATGTCCTTTGATAGGTGAATGGATAAATAAACTGTGGTCCATCCAGACAACAGGCTCTTTTTCAGCTCTAAAAAGAGAGGAGCTAACAAACCATGGAAAGACATGGAGGAAACTTACATTTGTATTACTAAGTGAAAGAAGCCAAACTGAAAGCTACTACACAGCTACGTGATATTCTAGGAAAGGCAGAACTATGGAGATAGTAAAAGGATTAATGGGTATGGGGATTTGGAGGGAAGGAGAGGGGTGAAAAAGGGGAGGCTATGCATACATGAAAAGGATTTGTAGGGCAGTGAAAGTACGCTGTGTGATATCACAATGGTGGATCATGTCATTATACATTTGTCCAAACTCCTAGGATATACACTGCCAAGAGTGAACCCTGTGGATAAACTCTAGTTGATAATGTATGTATATTGTCTCATCCATTGTAACAAATGTACCCCATTAACTCAAGATAATAGCAATAGGAAAAATAAGTGGTGGAAGTAAAGAGGTGTGTGGAAATTCTATATGTTCTGTGCAATTTTCTTTTAAACTTAACATTGATTTAGGGGCACTTGGGTGGCTCAGTCGGTGAAGCGTCTGCCTTGGGCTCAGGTTGTCATCGAAGGACCCTGGGATTGAGCCCTGCATCAGGTTCCTTGCTCAGTGGGGAGCCTGCTTCTCCCTCTCCCCCTGCCTGCCATTCCCCCTGCTTTTGCTCTCTCTGTGTGTCAAATAAGTAAATAAATTATTTTAAAAAACGGATCCAAAGAAGCTAGTCTATTTAAAAACAAAGAAAAATTGGATTTCATGTGCTGTTAATGTGTCAAAAATATTCTTCTCTTGATTGTTTTCCAACAACTCGAAAAGGTTAAGACTCAGTTTTGCCTTGTGGACCATACAGAGATAGGCGGCAGGTAGATTTGGTCCACAGGAGGTATTTTGCCAAACTCTGCCCTATGCAAGCATATCGGTAACGATAAATCTCCTCTGAGAGCTTGGGGAGAGGTGGAAGGCCAGGGAGGGAGCTGCTCCTTGAAAGCCCACTTTATCCATATGCCCCTCTGCAGTCACAGGCAGTGCATAGGCTGGGCATCGGTCCCCCCCCTACAAGGTGGTGCTGACTCAGAGTGACCATAGAGGCCTGGAGTAGACAAGGCATGAGCAGGGATTCTGGCACTGGTGTGCCTGGGTCTCCTCTCCAGCTCTGCCACTTACTGGCTCTGTGGCCTCCTGCTGGTGACTTCACCTCTCCGTGCGGTATTTCCACATCCACAGAACACAGATGACAGTGACAAATCTATTACACAGCATTACCTTGAAGATCAGGTGGTCTATGCGCTGTCTAGTTAATCTCCGTCCCCTGGCACAGTTCCTGGCACATAATTGCTGCTCAAATATTTTGGGGAAGGAGGGAGTAAGGAAGAGGAGAAGAAACAGTATATATCAGCTTTTTCTACCATGCTGCATAACAACCAGCCCCAAATGCAGTGATTTAAAATTATAATCCTTTGTTCTCATACTCAAGGTCAGCAGGTCATTTGCTACCTGCCTGGCTGGGCTGGGCTGAATCCTTGGCTCCAGGCACCTGTTTGTCCAGGCCGTGGGTTGGGTTCCGATCTGGCTGATATGTGCTTCATCTTCCTTGGGCCAGTGGCTATTTGGTGTAGCCTGTCTACTCTGTGTGTCCTTCCCTGGTGCCCACGTTGAAGGAGTGGTGGCAACTTGGTGCATGTCTTCTTGTAGCAACCGCTGAGCATAAGACGGGGCCAATGCCCAAGCACCGTTCAAGGGTATAGTCACATCCTGTCTGCTAATTACTGTCATGTCCTTTCTGTCTTTTACCTTGGACCCTGCTGTGCAGAGCTTTCCTTAGACCAGGTCCAGGAGGCCAGTCAGACACTGAGGTGCTAGACTTCTTGTGGCAGAAGGAAAAACAGACTCAGATTTGGCTGAGCCAGTGTCCAGCTGGGTGTTCTGGGATTTGCACTGAGCAAGAAGGAGGAAATGGCTTTCTGAAGCTAGGAAAGAAGGCCATAGGCAGGGCAGGAAGGGTCAGATGTGGGAGGACAGAGGGTTAGAGCCAAGCACCACAGGGTGGCTGGTGTGGCCCCGTGGACACTGAATGTCCACCAAAGTATGTCCTTCTGCACAGTCTGTCACCCTGAATGGGCCACAGACAGACTTTCTAATTTATTTTTCCTTTAGAATAACTTTTATAGAATGTTCAGATTTCAGAAGCAACACCCAGTGTCTGGAGAAAAGTTAGAAAATGCTGGTAGGCAAAGCAAAGCAAAGGAAAATTCACCCATGATCCTACCACCCAAAGATAGCTGTCTCTTTTTATTTGCTCAATATCCATCTGCCCTTTTCCCTGAGAGTACCATATATTCATATATTCATTCACAAAAATGAGATCATGCACTATAGCCCCATGATAACCTTTTCTTTCCTCACGTGGCAATATACAATTAATGTCCTTCCGTGTCAATAATCTATAATCTCATTCGTAATGGCTCTAATGCGCAGACATACCGGTGACCTAATTTAGCAACCCTTACTATTGAACATTTAGGCCGTTTCTCAATATTCATTATTCTAGACAACTGCGACGAGCATCCTTTTGACTAAATATTTACCCACATTTTCGTTTATTTACCTAAGTTATATTTTTAAAGTGGAGTTCCCTAATTAAAGGCTATGCCCATTTTTAAGGCTTTGATGTACATTGCCTAACCAACCCCAAGAAAAGTAGTTGTAAATTGTACCTCTGGGAGGGATATTTAAGGGTACCCTGCTTATCTTTATACACAGTGTTTGAAACAAAGCTCTTGCACATAGCAGGAGCTTAATTAATATGCATGGATTGTAATTTGAGCATAATAAATCCAGACTCTTCCAAGCACACGATCTGCACTTCTGCTGCTATCTTGTTAGCTCTCGGAGCTAGAGCAAAGATGTACTCGTAAGAATGAGAGAGAGGTCAGAGATCACGGAAAGGAAGATGGCACCAGATCTCAGGGGAGTGGCCATTTGATAAAGCCCTAGGTCATTACCAGCACTTTCGCTGAAGTATAGCTGTTAACGGTCCAGTTACGAAAGTATCTATTGCAATATAAATTAAAGTCTAAATTATTTAAAACAGCCCAGTGGAACAATGCTGGGCAAGAACCATGTACATCGAAGTACCAGGGCTCAAAGGTTAAAGACCATGCAGTAAGGAATTATGGCAATAGCCAGACTCGGGATAAACTGATACAATTACCACTCAAGAATACATACTCTCGGGCGCCTGGGTGGCTCAGTGGGTTAAAGCCTCTGCCTTCGGCTCAGGTCATGATCTCAGGGTCCTGGGATCGGGGCCCGCATCGGGCTCTCTGCTCAGCGGGGAGCCTGCTTCCTCCTCTCTCTGCCTGCCTCTCTGCCTACTTGTAATCTCTCTCTCTGTGTCAAATGAATAAATAAAATCTTTAAAAAAAAAAAAGAATACATACTCTCTCCTCAATATCCAACGTAACCAGGCAGTAGAAAGCACTTCACAGAAATGTGGGTGCAAAGATAAAGGAACACTTAGATACAATCTGAACTCACCCTCCAAGCTTTGATTTCTTTCTTTCTTTTCTTTCTTTTTTTTTTTAACTTATTTTTTCACAAATCCTCAAACCAGAGAGCCTGGTTCATTTTGACAGAAAAAAGATAATCACTGAAAAACAGAAGGAAGTTTGGTTCTGCCTTATAATGGTTTCTGTGTTAAGCTTCAAAATTAAAGTCTTATTAAACTGGATTTATACAGCCCTGACATCAAAGAAAGGAGAATGAAAGAGGAAAATGTATTAAAACATGCAAAAATCATCTTTCTATAAAGCCTGACATTTATGAACAGAACTCAGAAAAATACCTTAAAATTAATCTGTGGATTAAAGCGATCTGAAATGTATGGGAAGAATACAAGGATGAATGGGGGTGGGGAACAAACCAAATGAAATGTATGGACATTCTAAAGTCTCTTTTCATTTGATGATAAATATTTTCAAAAAACACAAGGCTCTTTCGGTTATTAACAATTCAATTTCTTTACAAGCTACATTCAATTTTGATCACACACAATAATATGAAAAATCCCCTTCAGGATTACCTGCACAAAATTGCAGAGAAAAAAAAAAAAACATAAGATCCTATGACAATTTCAAAGCCGAATTACAAACATGCACACCCAGCAGTAGATAAAAATGAGGGAGAAGAAAGGAATGATTAAGTTTTCAATTTCCCCACAAGGACTTGATGCTAATTTCAATTCACTTATTTGCTGCTTTGTAGAGGATTATTAATGAGAACAAATAACCGGGTGGTTTGATGATAGGAAGGTTGTGGGAAATTATTACCCCGAGAGATTGTCATTTAGGGGCTGGGTGAGTTTCCCAGTCACTCAGAGCCTCAGTTTCTCATCTGAAAACTGGGAAGTGACCTTGACACCTCCCCAGTAGGATTAATGTGAGGATTTCAGTACATGATGAAATGTCAGCGCCGGGCACATGGTAGGGATTCCCCCAAAAACAGCGATTTTTATTGACATGAGCGTGGCAAAAATTTATTCTCAAAGTGCCTGTAATAAAGATCATCATAGGCCTACCATGATCTACTTTTCTAGACTTTGTCTTTCCTTTTAATACTTTCATGTCTACAGTGCAACCTGTACTAAGTTCTGCTCAACGTGTTCTGAGATGGAAGGCATACACAAATAGCGAGAATTTTTATTGAGCATTTACTATGTGCTAGGAGCACTATATTATCTCAAGAGTCTCCACAACAATCCTATTGGGTAGGTACTGTTATTCATCTTAGACAGTGAAAAAAAAAAATTGAAACCTTGAGGAGTTAAGCAATCGTCCAAATTACTGGAAGTGGCAAGGGGTTTAAAGACTAGGGGCTCTGGAACCAGGCTGCCTCAGCTTCCCCACTGAGGGAAATTAGGATACGTGGTGAGCCATATCTTATTTGTGTATATTTATATAATGGTGTGTGTGTGTGTGAGAGAGAGAGACAGAGAGAGAGTGAGAGAGACAGAGACAGAGACAGAGACATAGAGAGACAGACTGATTTTATTTTAAAGACCTGGCTCATGTGAACGTGGGGCCAAGAAAATGCAAAAATTGCATGGTTGGCTGGCAGGCTGGATATTGCAGAAGTAGTCAGTGTTTCAGTGTTGAGACCAAAGGCAATCTGGAGACAGAATTCCTTCCTCTTTGGGGACCTCATTCTTTTCTGTCAAGTCATTCATTTGATTAGATAAGACCACCCACCTTATGGAGGGTGATTTGCTTACTCAGTTTGTTGACTGAAATGGTTATCATATCTAAAAAATATACCTTCACAGCAACATCTCGACTGGTGTTTGACCAAGCTCCTGGGCACTAGAGCTAAGCCAAGTTCATACAGAAAATGAAAACCATGGGTGGTGAGAATATTACCTCCCTCATACGATTTGGAAAGATTGAATGAGACCATGTAGGCACAGTACTTGGTATGCCTCAAGTACTCAGTATCTTGAATTCTTCTGGACAGACCCTGGTATGGAAGAAGCAGTCCATAGTCATTTGTTATTGTAATTAAGTGACGGAGCCACATCAGCACTGAGGTCATTTGATCTCCAGAGCTCATTGTCAACCTCTCAACCTGTTTTGTCCAATATGATAGTCACCAGACAGATAGGGCTACTAAGCACTTATAACATGGCTAGTGTGACTAAAATTTAAATATGAAAACAAAAGCAGGGGAAAATTTTTAAATATTGAAATGACCTACATTCCAGGATATGTTGGGTTAAACAAAATATGCCACCAAAACTAATTTCAACTGTTATTTTTTACTTTTCTTAAATGTCTCTTCTAGAAAAATTTCAATGACACACGTGGCATGTGTTATATTTTCAGTGGACATGTGCTTTCCCAGCAACACACAGGCCTCTCCAGTGTACATAAGGCCTGCACAGGACAGGCCAAGCAGAACAAACACTCCATCGATGCGTCTTAATTTCAGTGAGGCTGCCCAAATTCTTTCTTTAAAGATCTTAACAGTAGCACCAACCACAAAGGGAAAAAAAATTGGACGTTATTTCAGTTAAGGTCTTTTGTTCATTAAAAGATACTGTTCAGAGTAAAAAAGGCAAACCACAGTTTTGGAAAAGATAGTTGCAATTCATACACCGGACAGAAGAATGTTATTACATTGGTGTAGTTCCAGGATTTATAACAAATACCTGCAAATCAATAAGAAAAAGTCATAGAACCCAAGAGAAAAACATGTGAAAGATCTGAACAGGCATTTTAAAAAGCAGATGCCCAAATGACGAATGAACATATGAAAAGCAAATTTGTACATAATGGCTAAAATGAAAGTGACAGGAACCACCAAATGGAGACAAAAATGTGGCACTGAAATTCTCACGTGCCACCACGGATGGGGGATAAATTAGTCCAACCATCTTGGAGAATTTTTTTTTCTTATCTTTGTTTTCTAATTTTCCTACTAAGAGCAAGCATGCTTCTCACTCTTCTATCAAAAAAAAAAGGTGTAAAATTGATCTTTAACTTAAAAAGTCAGCATTTCGAAATATATAAAATAATGAGGCAGAAAGAAGAGGGCCCTGGGCCCTGCCATGCTGGAAGGAATTGTCAGCAGTTAATTGAGCCACAGGGAGACTTTTGAGAACAGGATTGCAAACATGGTGAGCTTCACAAATGACAAAACACAATGCCTGAGCTGTTTAAAGCGGCCCCGTGAGCTCCCTGCAAACTGCAGGGCGTTCTTTGAGGTCAGGAACCAGAGGGGCCCTGCCAGGGGCNGGGGGGGGGGGGGGGGGGGGGTGTTCCTTTCACATTAAATCATAAAATAATTCTCTTTGGAAAAAAATGTGTCAGTAACAAATTCCCCACAGAATGAGATAGATCACTGAAAATTGAAATTTGCAAAGCTTTGCTCAGGCCTTTGATATCATGCTCTACCTTAAATCTAAGCGTTAAGAGTTATTCCTGCCAGGCATCTGTTTTTGAAGTTCCTCAGCATGTTAAGCAGGGCAGGAGGCCCCGCTGTAGCTCTTGATCAGGGAAATGGAGAAATGATTGTCTTTAACATAAAACTCAGGGCACTGGGATCAGCTTTCTGTCTGCCTGCAGAGTCAGGGGCTTCCAAGCTCCTCCATCCCTTGGTTCTGCTCTCTGGTGGGGTGCAAGTCCAGGGAGTTTGATCCTGGGGTCCATGGACCCCTCATATGCTTGTGGAAGGAATTCAGGGGTTCTTTGAACTTGGATGGGGAAAAAAGTATTTATGTTCACCAACCTTTAACCAAAATTTTCGCACTTCATTTTGAAAAGCAGCAGCAAACCACAATAATGTTATCAGTTCCTACTGTCATCGATAGAAATGAGCTATTTTCATAGCATAGTTGTTGCAGATATGTTGAAATTAAGTCTCTGCTCGTGTTCATCCAAAATTGGTTATTAAACCTGCGGCGAGAACTTGTTTTGTGAGGCATTAATAAAAAAGCGTACATGTTACTCTATCACAATTTTAAAAATATCTTGATAACAGTATTTCGATATAACTGTAATGCTATGTATCACGAGTATTCACGGCACCCACAGGCTTCACAAGACTGCCAGAGGGGTCCCCAGCACTGACAGCAGTTAAGAACCTCTATCAGGACAAGAGGAGGTGGGATTGCTTAGAGCAGGGGAACCAAGTCAAAGAAGCAACGCAGGGCAAGGGGGCTGGCCTTTGACTCTGGCACGGGCATAGTTGGACATGGCAAGGAGAGGCCCAGCCTGAGTGGCAGGCAAACCAGAGAGGCTCAGAATAGCCTAGTAGGGCGCCACTCTCGGCAGTACTAGAAAGCACAATCAAGGGATCGTCCCCCGCCCTTTAGAGAATGTGGGGTTGCTTTTTGAAGCTCTGACTCGTATTGGGGTCAAATCCAAAAGCTATTTGGTTTAATCGTGCCTCCATCACTCACCTTGGACGACTTACCTAATCACAGTGTTTCCATCTGTAAAATAGTATTAATCTTTGCCCAAACATTTTGTTAAATCATTTACTTGTAAATATAACGTTGAACAAAGAAAGCAAGTTACAGGATGGTAGATATTCCGTTTATGAAAAATGTTAAGTGATGCAAAACAATGTTATATGATGTTTATAGATAAAGACTTAGGTAGTCAAGTAGAAAATCATGCATGAGATGATAAATGTCACGTTCAGTTGCCTAGTGCTTACATCTGGGGAATGGAGGGGAAATAAGTTTGGGAGGTGTACAGGTGAGGGGAAAAAGTCAGAAACAAATACAAGGTTTGATGAAGCTCAGTAGTGAGTGCTTTTTAAAGCTTTATTGAAGTGGCCTATAACAAGCTGAACCTATAAGAATGTACAACTTGATAAGGTTTGACGTATGTGTACATGCATGAAACCATCACCACAGTTAAGATAATGATCCCTGTGTAATCTCTCATCCTGCCTTTCCCCTACTCCGAGATGATCAATGATCTGTTACTGTTTTTTTTTTAAGATTTTATTTATTTGATAGAGAGAGACACAGCAAGAGAGGGAACATAGCAGGGGGAATGGGAGAGGGACAAGCAGGCTTTCCCTCAGAGCAGGGAGCCCGATGCGGGGCTCGATCCCAGGACCCTGGGATTATGACCTGAGCCCAAGGCAGACGCCTAACAGCTGAGCCAGCCAGGCGCCCCAATGATCTGTCACTACCTTGAGTTTTCTAGAATTTTATGTAAATTTTACATTTAGATGTATCAATTCTTCATTCCTTTTCAAGACTGTTATTCCATCATAGGGATGCTCTACAATTGGTGTATCCATTCCCTTATTATTTATCATTTAGGTTGTTTCCAGTTTGGGCCATTAAGATAAACCCGCTGTGAACAATTGTGTGCAAGTCTTTGGGTGGACATACACTTTCATTTTTCTTGGGTAAATACTCTAGGAATGCAATGGCTAGGTTCTCTAGTAGCTGTAGGTTTGGCTTTTCAAGAAACTGCCAAAATGTGTTCCATTTTGTACCACTGGAAAATGTCCCATGTAACATTCCCATCAGCAATGAGAGTTTTAATTATTCTACGTGCTTTCCAGCACTTGGTATGGTCAGTCTTTTTAATTTTAGCCATTGCAGTAGGTGTGTGGTCCTAGTTCACTGTGGTTTTAATTTGCATTTCCCTAATGAATAAAGATGTTGAGCATCTTTGCATGCACTTATTTGTCATCTGTTTATCTTCTTTGGTGAAGTAGCTGTTCAAATATTTTGCCCATTTTTTATTTGCTTACTTGTCTTATTAGTGAGTTGTAAACTTTTAAAAATCTATTTTAGATAGAAGTCTTCTGTCAGATACATGTTCTGCAACCATTGTCTCCCAGTTGATGGCTTGATTTCTCATTTTCTGAATGGGGCTTTCTGAGGAGCAAAATATAAAAATGAATTCCAATTTACTGATTTTTCCCCATTTTTTATAGTTTATGTGAAATGCTTACCAAATTCAAACATACTAAAGTCTTTTGTGCTTTTTTTCTAGAGGTTTTATGGTTTAAGCCCTTCTATTTTGGTTTATGGTTCATTTTGAATTGTTTTGTACATGGTTAAGTCAATGTTCTTTTCTTTTTCTTTTTTGCACATGGTTGTCTAATTGTTCCAGCATCTTTTGTTAAACATTATACCCTTTCCCTTTGAAATGCTTTGTAGGATTTATCGATTTACTAAATATATGTGGGTCTATTCTAGATTCACTATTCTTTCCATTCATATGTTTGCATATATTTTTTAAAATACTGTGCCGCCTTGATTAGTATAACTCTTTAATGTGCCCAACAAGGCCACAGTCTTATGCTTGTTGTATATGTAATGTCCAGGGCTTTTAGTTGTACTTTGTGGGAGAATGAGGGGAAAGTATATCTACTCCATCTTCTTAGAAGCGTAAGTGCTGATGCATTTTTAAAAGCGGACCTCTGGTTCCACTTTCACAAAAAGATATTTCCCTGTGAAATAAAGGGAGCTTCCCAGTGTCCTTCAAAAGAAATGGAAAACAGGATTGCAGTAGGAGACAAGAGGATCAGCAAAGTTTAGACCATCCCAATCCACCCGCTCAGACATTATACCAGGGGCCAAAAGCTACCACTGTTTGCTAGAAATGCAAGATAGCGAGATCGGAACACTGGTGATTTCATCTACTGCTGATATAGACCTATCTGGGGTCTAAATGGTTAAAATCTGCTTGTTCTTCTCTGCCCTCCCCTCAACTCCAAAAACATGCACATCTCCACTGTCCATAAACATTTGAGAGACTTGATTCCCTTCCTTCAATGATTTCACCTCCTTTTCCCAGGCAGAATACATAAAAGGAACATAGGTATGTCAACTTCCAGCACCAAACTTCCACTACCAATGGCTGTTGTGGCCACTTTATGTGAATTGGAAAGAAGCACCATTTCCTCAAACATTTACTATCATCTACCCCAAAACAGTCACGGTTACTATTCAAAATTAGAATGACACTGCAGTCAATAGTGCCCCCTGGATTTGGGAAATGCACAACTTGCTCAACATCAGAGATCCTATGACTCTATTTGTGCCTGCCCCCCTCCCATCTTCCTTTCTTAGGGTTACTACCTGAGGTCAGTCACCCCACCTGTGCTCCACATACCCCTCTCCTCCCATACTGTCTTCTTCCTCTTCATAAACTATTCTTGGGCATGCGTCCGTATGGTCATGAGTTGATCAATGTTAAAAATCCCTGGCTCCTTCTCATCAATATCCAAACAAACTTATATTTCTCCAGTCCTTAAAAAAAAAAAATAACGTCTTCCTTCCAGTATCCTTCTCATTTCCTCACAGGCAATGTCTTGGAAGATTTGTCTACACTCATTTGTCTCCATTTTCCCACCACCACCTTCCCTTGCTCTTTAACTCACTCCAAGCTGGCCTCCTCCTACCATTCAATGAACCTGCTCTAGCTGATGGCAATGCCTGTTTAGGCCCGGCATTTCTCAATCTTCACTTCCCTAATTTCTCAAGAAAACTGATCTAGTTTACAACCCAAAGTGCTCTTTCCTTGTCTTCTGCAATGCCATGTTCTCCTGGCTTTTCCTCCTAAGGCTACCTGCTCCTTTCCCACCTCTCCAAGTAGAGGAGCTCTTGGGGTCCATCCTGGGCCTCTCTCCCAAATGGTATTTTCTCCACCAGGCAATATCCTCCATGCTCCTGCTCCATTCTCATTCCCACCCACAAATCTAAGAAACAGACTTTCATTCGAGATCCATACAGGCACATCCCATGGACTGATAAGCTTCTCCATTCGAGGGTTCCGCAGGCTCAACATATCTAAACCCTCACTATTTCGCCAAATCTGCTTCTCCTGTGTTCCCTTCCACTATGTGATTCCCCACCATTCACCCTGCTGTCAGCCCAGAAGCCTGGGGGGTCACCCAACTCTGCATATTTCACACACCCAATCTACCACTGCCTGCCTCCCAAGTGTCTCTCCAACCCTCCCTCCTCTATGCACCATGCCGAGGCCCTAACTCAAGTAACCAAAGCCTCGGGAGATGCCTGAGACCAGCTGCGCCCACGTACAAAATGCTTCGTGCTCCGGAGGCCTCCTGCTTGTGTCCATCGCCAGGTTTGAACACTGAGGAGGGAAAGCTCCAGGTGGGTCCTGTTCACTCATTTCTGGCGCAGCCTCAGTGCCTGGCACCAGTTAACGTCGATAAATAATCTTTAGAACGACAAAAGGACAGTGAGAGACAGGGTTCAAGGTCTCTGAAGTGCAGCTGGAGCTCAGAGCCCGGGAGCCACAATCCCCATCCGCCACACACAACATGGCGGCGATTTAGACCTACGTCCCACTTCCGTTTCCGGTGCTGGTTACGTCACTTCCTCTCCGGTTGCCCTGGAGCCCCTTGGAAGCTAAGAATACGGAGAGTCTCTGTTCCTCTTCCCTTCGAAATTCTTGCTTCTGCTGCAGCACAGTCTGACCGAGCAGTTTCGAGGCTTTGCCGCCAGCGAGGCTTGTTGGTGAGAGGGGAACCGCAGGGAGTGCCCTCTGGGGGTGGGGGCTGGGGGAGCGAGGGACCGAGTGGGAGGAGGCGGCTGGGAGGTAGGTCAAGAAAGTTTATGTTGCAACCCCCCACCCCCAAACAGGTTATTATTGCAATTGGCAGATGCAGTTTCGTGGGCAGAGACGATGGTTAACAACTGGGACTTCATCGCCATATAATGTGTGTGTGCAGAGGGCCTTAGCAGCCGGAAAAGCATTTTTCTCCTTTAAGATTTCTGTATTAAATGGGCCCAGCCACCACCTACACCCGCTGTCTGGTAACCTTTCCTCCTGTGTCTGAGGTCACGTCCAACGTGAGAAGGAAACGCGTTGGTTTTCATTAGTGGCAGGCACCATTCTTCACACTTCTCGCCCTTTATTGAAAGAGAGGTGAAAACCCAAGTGCAGGAAGCACTATTAAAGGGCTGAAAAGGTTACAGGAGACCAGACCCATTGACTTTTATTTATTTTTTATTTTTGAGAGAGAGACAGAATCTCAAGGAGGCTCCACACCCAGTGCAGAGCCCCACGTGGGGTTCCATCTCAGGACCCTCAAGATCATTACCTGAGCCGAAATTGAGTCAGATGTTTTAACTGACTGAGCCACCCAGATGCCCAACTTTTATTTTTTAAACGAAGATCTCTTTTACTTGAAGAAACTTAAGGATTTTGGCATCCTAGGACATGCTGTGAGAAAGCGGTAGAATTTTTGCTGTGGATCAGAAGAGAGATGGTCACCAAATGAGTATCCTCTGATTTGCAGACTGAGTGAGCACAGTCAAGATCTTTTTCAGCAACCACCTTGGCATTGGAACAGGCTGTGAAGTTCACCCTTCTTCAACCCAGTCCTCACATCTCCACATTCAGTTTTCCTTAGTTGTTCATGTTTCTGGCCTGATCACTTTTTATTTTTGTTTCTGGCAGGTGCTGTGGAATCCCCCTAGGTAGCTGAGAAGTTGATGGGATCTTCTTACTGGTACAGCTTTCACTATCTTTTGTGTTAGAGTGTGAGGTAAAGGTGAGCAGACATTTCTCAAGTGCACTGTTTACCTAATAGCACACTGCAACTCAACTTCTGAAAGTTAGGAGAAACAGGTTTGCACAGTTGTTGTGTGTGACATAGAAAAGACATGTCATCTGATAACAGGAACATAGCTTTGATGCTAATAAAATGCTTTTAAAATTAGTGTGTGGTTTTGGTAATGAGCATATAATTATAGTTATCAATTGCTTCATAACAAATAGCCTAATTAGGTACCCCCCTGAGTGAGTCATTTATCTAAATGACTGTTCTGCTAAATTGTATTTGTGGGCATTGATCAGAGTTAGTGGGAAAGAAAGATTAAGATGAAAATCATGGGATTAAAATTTTAATTAGTTTGCCCCCTGAACAGTTGTTTGGTGTGACTCCGTGATTGATTGGTTACGTATGCCCACACAGCAAGGATGTGGCTCCACCACCAAACTTCTGAACATAAGAGTGTTTTACAAAAGACTAAATATTTTATTCAGTTATCTTTCTCTTTATTACTGCTTAACAAGGAATTGAAAAGGAAGGCAATGTGTGGGGATCTCATAGTCTTTCGTCTGGTGATACATACAAAATATGAACAAGGGCTTCAGTCAGCTCACTAATAAATATCTCAGACTTAATATGTCTAAAATAAAGACATATTTCCCACCTGATTCTTATCTTGACCGGTGGCACCACCATGTATCTGTGTGTTCAAGGCGAAAACGCAGGAGCAGTCTTGATTCCCTCTTTCCCTCATTCCCCACAGCTGGCCCATCAACAAATTCTATCAGCTTTTCTTCCAAAACATATCCAAAATGCACCCACCGTCCTCATCTCTACCACCCTAACCCGAACACCATCACCCTTTACTTGGTTAACTGCAACACCCTCTGATTCTGGTCTCCCTGTTTCTAATCTCATGACCCATTTCTGCCCACCTCCTCCCCTACCCCATCCAGTCCATTTTCCACATGACAGCCAAAATATTTGCTTAAAACATAGGTTAGGCTCTATTACTTCTCTATCTGGAACCCCCCAGTGTCTTCCCACACTAGTTACTGTGTCCTACAAGCCCCTGCGTGATCTGGACTCATCTGGGACCACTCCTTCCCCCTCCACTCACTGTGACCCAGCACAGTGTCTCTCTCTTCAGCTGCCAAGCCTGGACCTGCCTATGGGCCCTTGTACCAGTTCTCTCCCCTTTAACTGGAACTCTCTTCCTCCAAGTGTTTGCAGGCCTGGATCTCTCTTGTGTAGATCTAAGCTTAAAGGTGACCTCCTCAAATAGGCCCTTCCTTTATTACCCAAGCAACAGTAGGCTCCTATTACTCCTGTTCACACCATCCTTTTTGTTTTTTATTAACATATAATGTATTATTTGCTTCAGGGGTACAGCTATTCATCACTCTTACACAGTTCACAGCACTCACCATAGCACATACCCTCTCCAATGTCCATAACCCAGACACCCTAACCCTACCCTCCCACCCCCCAGTAACCCTCAGTTTGTTTTGTGAGATTAAGAGTCTCCCTCCCGGGTCCCATCTTGTTTCATTTTTCCCTCCCTACCCCCAACAGCGCCCCGCCCTGCCTCTAAAATTCCTCATATCAGAGATCATATGATAATTGTCTTTCTCTGATTGACTTATTTTGCTTAGCATAATACCTTTTGGTTCCATCCACGTCATTGAAAATGGTAACGTGGGCGCCCGGGTGGCTCAGTGGGTTAAAGCTGCTGCCTTCGGCTCAGGTCATGATCCCAGGGTCCTGGGATCGAGGCCCACATCGGGCTCTCTGCTCGGCAGGGAGCCTGCTTCCTCCTCTCTCCT